>JAVDBV010002591.1:5811-17357 GCA_032619315.1 Piper longum
CCCCCCCCCCCCCCCCCCCTACAACAAGGAGTTGAACTTTAAAGAATGTCAAGTGTGCTATGAATGCTTATGTCAGATGCATGAGTCATTTCTTATACTTAGTTCAACCCATTTTGTTATGTAACTTATTGTTTTATTATGGTGTTGGGCATATGACGGGTTAGGTGAGGGTCATAGTTGCATGTTCCATATGTCATAACATAGGGAAATAAGTAAACACAGAACATTCTTTCGGTGTTAAGGCATTACCATCTAGTCGTCACATGCCTTTCTGCAGTATGAAATGTTCGCTCCGCCAGTCTATGTTCCATCTGCATTTACACATAGCTACATTCAAAATGTTTAGCGTACCAAGTATTGCTTCTCATTAGTTCCAAGACTCTACGGCATAAGAATTACCCTACAAAAAACTATTAGTAACATGCCCCAAAGTTTATCTCCCTACAAGAATCATTAGTAAATAAGAGTAGTAAATAAAATACAAACACTCATGCACAAACTAGGCATAGAAATACACATGACAAATACATCACACAGACTTCGGGTATAATCCTCATAAAATAGTACATAATGAAACATAAGGGTTACCACCTAATTACATAACATCATACTTAGCATAAGTCAAAACATAAACACAATACCAACCCCACCACCATAAGCCACATGCTCCGTCCACCTGCACTAGTCAAGCTAAGGAAACATGCATACATATATAATAGAAAAATGTGAGTAATAAAAAGATCACTAAGTTTGTAGTTAGGCAAAGGAAATAATCAAACTGGCTAGTGGATGTCCAAGCATCCAAGGGAAGATACATAAGGCCTCCAAAAATACTCACAATTCATACATTAGAAGAGAGGCAAGGTAAGCACTCTCGAAAGTCATGAGCCAGTTAGCAAGTTTAGCAATTCATACATACTTATATACAATCAAACTTACAACTTCGTCTTTATTTCTCCCACCATCGTACTTGAATGCTAAAATCATACATGGTTAGGTGCCGTAAATTTTGAAAATGCACTATGTTTGTAATACCCTACATATCAACACTACTCTGGGTTGTAAGAGTACTAACGCTGCCCTCGTATCTCCATACACACTCATCGTAAAATACAAAAACTTACAAATTCATACATATAAGGCTTTTGATGGCTTCATACTATAAGTTTTTGGATCTTGCAATCAAAAACCATCAAGACATCGTATCCTTAAACTTTTGCTTAACATCGAAAAAGTCAACTAAATTGTTTGGTATTAGTGGGATCCAATAAAATGCCACAAATCCTACTCTATCATAAAGAGCCAAACATAGAGACTCAAGTAGGAGGGAAATTAATAGACTTAGTGTGTAGAGCTCCTCGACCTAACATGTAAAGACTCAATGTACGCTAGAATGATGTGCAAATAATCAAACCCTATTCAGGCACACAAACCGAAGCGAAGCCTCATATCATGCATAGACACATGATTATAAATAAACACTATTGTTAAGCTAATTAATTACACCCTAAATATTATTAATTTGGTTAATGACAATTAAGGAGGCTTAGGGATCCATTTAGGATTAATTAAACAAAACACTAATTGAAACCTAATATGGTTTTGCGAGAGCTGCAAGACTTAGACGAATTATCTAACACCCTAAATGAGCTTCGGTTGGGCTGAAATTTAATGGACTAACCCTAATGGGCCAAGGCATAACCCTAATTTTTGCAATTTATTGGACTGGTGTGTTTAATGGGTTTCCAAGCCCATCTATCTAATGGGTCATTTCTTGATCTCCTAGGCCTAGGCTGCGCATCTAACTTAGTGGGCTTGGTCCATAGGCTTACAGTGAGCCTAAATGTTGGGGACAATTCCTTTGCCCTCTAACACTATGTGTCTAATCGTCAAAAAAATTTGGGCTAAAAGCTATATAGATAATCATAGAGAAATTTGGATTATGGGCCTAAAACAATTGGTTTTCAACATGGGTCTAGAGGGCTTCTAAAGGAACGTCTATGCATAATTGTAAAGAACTTTGTACTCAATTACCCTATGTACCGAATTTTGCAATGAAAGATTGAGATTAGGGTTAGACAATCCTTCTTTGGACACTCCAAAAGGAGGAATTACTTGACCACCCAAATAAGTTTAGATTAAATTCTGTTTTGGTAGGTTTCCAGTTGACACATAGTAAGTTTTGTTTTAATTTTTCCAAGATTTTAGAAGGCTTCTTTGTGGTTGGATTTACTCGCCATTGACCGGCCACTACCATAGTCCTCAATAGGACAGGGTGCCTAATGACTTTTTTTTAGTATGAAATGCTAGTGGTGTTTAGCAAACACCTACATCTAAACATAAACAAAAGCATTTGAAGATATAATATCACTATATTAGATTATCAAATCATATAACATATAACATAGATCTTCATTCAGTATAGAATAGCTCATACATGGCAATTCTATCATCCTTCCCTCATGATATAAGAATAAAACATAGAACAAATGCACATGGACGTGAACTGAAATGAATCTAGAGTGCAATACAAGAAAAAGCTCATTTTTATAATGCCAATTGAGTAATATATTGCAGATCTAAGGAGATCAGTTCATAGATGGTGCAATGGTTTTACATGTTTACTTCAAAATGACATGGATGTTTAATTATGAATAACCAGCACTCAAACTCAGTATGAATATAAACTTGAACAGCTTAAGTACAACCTAGGAAGGTCTAATTGCAAGCATACAACCAATTATCCATTAAACACAGTATAGAAACAAGGAAAACAGAGGGAAAACATACCAAAGGAAGGGAAGAAGAAGGAAGGAGAAGGGTCCTTGGGGAGCCCTCAAGAACTGGTTGAGAAGGCTGAGAAGTGAAGAGGAGAGTGTAGACATGAAGAGGTACAAAGGGTGGAATGGAGGAAAAGATGTGAAGAATAGGGGAGGAAAGGTTTTTATAAAACCTAAAAACAGGGCCTGTTCAAGGGCGTAGAAGGGTGCAAGGGTGTTGTAGGCCAAAGATGCCACACTGGCTAATCAGGAGCTACCACCCACCTGTCATGAGTTGATAGGTGCTGCCGCAAAGGTGCCTTCCCAGTGCAAAGGCGCTGGGTTTTGGTGGAAAGGATCCCTTTTAGCACAAAGGATCCAGGTGCTAGTGCAAAGGCTCCCTCCAGTATAAAAGCATTGGGTGTTGGCACATAGGCACCCCCGTGCCACAAAGAATCCCAAAAATCCAGATTTTTCAATCCAAAAAGTGATGCAAAATTTCACAAGATGTGCCACAATGCACATGAGATGATTCTAGACTCGTCCGGATGTAGTCCTAAGTTCTACCTAGTACAGATAATACCCCAAAAGAGAAGGAAAGGCCAAGACATCTCGCTCATCTGCACATAATTAGCACCACGACGACTCGTGTCATGACACTCATACTATAATTAATAAAATCGAATATAAAGCACTTGGCTATGTTCACTAACAAATTGAGACTCAAACCATTGGGCTAATGGCCGAGGTTTTACAGAAATATAATAATCAAACCCCAATCATACACTAAGCACACAAGTCGAGGCCAAGACTCCAAACATGCATCAACACATAAATAAAGTCTTAATTACCTTAATTAATACAATTAATTTTTAAGGGCTTTTGGGTATTAATTAGAGGTTAAATGTACTTATCCCTAATTAAGTTTCAACAATAATTAATAGCATAACCTAAATTAGAAAAATTTTATTACCGCATTAATGGGCTCTGAATGGTCTAAAATTTGGTGGGCTTGCTACTATTGCTCTAAGGTATCACTCTAATTTTTATCAATGGGATGTATCCATGGGCGTACTGTGTTTCTATGCCGTGGGTCATTTTTGGTTCCTAAGGGCCAGGGCTACACACTTATTTTTCTAAGCTTAGTTCATGGGCTTCTTATAGGCTAAAATTTGAAAGAAATATGTTGGGTGTACAACACTACGGGCATGTCTCCATAAAATCTTGGTCCTAAATGCAATCCAGTGAATGCGAGTGAAATTCGGAATCATGGGCATGTGACAGAAAGCTACCTAATTTGGTGGGAAATTTCCAAATGTGCTTTCTAGGAAGCCAAACATTCTAAAATTTCACTTGGGCATAGTAGGCTTCTAAACCCCAGATAAACTTTTAGAGAATTTTACCACCAGTTGCCCAACAAACCAGATTTTAAACCAAAGTTCAAGAATTAGGGTTTTCACTCTACAACCCTATACACACACAACACTAATTTTACAACCAAGCCAAATGAGCTTCCAACAAGCTACAAATTGGCAGATTGCAAGTACACAATTTGCAGATCATTTCATTATTTTTCTCAGGTATTAGCAATTTTCTTACTGGTTTGTTTTATACCTCTATGTTGACCATTACCAGTGTCTCACAAGAAATAGGGAGTATAGTCTTTGATTATAAGTTTTGTTCATATCCTTAATGACGTCCATTTAGCAAGAATGTTTTGTGGTGTATAGCTAACACTTATATCCAAACGTGACCAAAATGATTCCACAAAATAACATCGCCATAGTAAGCCAAAAATTAAGAAACATGCATCACAGATCTAGAACATCATAATGGCAGCACTTTTATCTCCTTTCTATCATTTTTTGAGCATGGTACAGATAACTAATATGCACAAAACGCACATGTATGTGAAGCTAATTGAATCTGGAGTCTATTGAACAAAAGATAATGTTTCTATGGCATGAAATGAGTGCTACATTACAGTTCTAAGCTTGGTTGGTTTAGATCTAGCACATACACGTGCAAAGATGCAAACATTGTGAAATGAGACCCCTATCTCAAGTAACTAAGCACACAACTTGCTAAACATACTCTAAACAACCTACATAATGATCCACAACATTCACAAGCAGCATCCAACAACATAAGCAAGGAAGAAAATAAAGAAAAAAAGAGAATATAGTGCCTTAGAAAAGGAGAACAATGGAAGAGTTGGTATAAAACCTAACCCGTGTGCCCAATGTTTTACTCCCAGTTTTGTGCTTGGCTCAATCATGCATTCGGTCTGATACTACTGGGATTGTTTGTATGGTGTTGTGGGGTTGGGCATTCGGTGTGTCTGCCGTTGAGTTCTTCCAATCGTCCCCAATCACCAAACCAATCCATTTGTTTTCAGTGCTTTAGAGTAGCTTAGGACCATGCATTGCATCAAGGTTGTGTCACATGCATTTGGGAGTACCTTCAAGCCCTAGTTATGTCTTAGAAGTCTTTATGAGCCTCCCCTATTCATTTCCCCCCCACCTTTCCTCTCTTTTTCCCATGTTTTTTGCATGTGTGGTCGAGGTATGTCGGTTACACCCCCGTTTTTTTCTTTTTCGAATGTTCATGGTTGTTTGCATGTAGAATACCTTAAACTGTGTCTTGGCCAAAAATTATGAAATCTATCGACTATTAGACCTAATAACAGTTAAAACTATAAAAAGTTTTAAACTTTGTAATTTTTGGACCACTTTACGGCTAGTCTCACATGCCAACTTAGCAAATTAATTAAATAATTAAAATAATATAACTTAACCCCATTTAACTATAAAATTGGCTTTTGGTGTAAAATCTTAAGATAAATAATAATTAGCTTAATAATCTTGATTATTTGAACATTAAGAAATGATTTAAATAATAAAGTAATTCGTGATATATGGGTACGGGCAAGGGTTTGACTTGAGAGCTCAAGCGACTCCATCAGAGCTTGTCAGATCTTTACAATCCAATATCTTTCCACTTCTACTACTATGAAGTCAATACTGTAGAATTATCACAACGGTTAAATTAAATTTACCTTTCACAATTTTACCAAGATCTCGTTCTCGATTAAAATGTCAGGCACCTTGTGTTAATTGCCCTTGTTCCTTCGAGCATTTCGATATCTTAAAGTAAAATTTAAGTGCTCACGAAAAGCATTTCCTAAAATGCCGAAATCTCGTCTCAACATCCTTATTTGATTTATCAGAATATCGTGCAGTTTTTCACACACTCAAGAAGTGATTGTGGTTTGGATGTTATGTGTAATGTGTTTAATTTTCGGTCATGCATTCCATGTCATTTTTCGCAGCGAGGATTGTTTGCATATCATTACATGCATGCATCATACAGAGTTTGAGTAGTGGTCATCATTGCTAGTCCGTGCAGAGTTTAGCTTGTCACGGTAAGATGAAGAGCTCTTCTTAGGTCCATTAGGACTCTCTGTCAGCTTGATCTACTGCCTGGGTCATGTGTTTTTTTGTTCTTCACACCATAGAACATAGCTAGTGGCATTTTATTAGATCCCACTATCAACAGGTCATCTTATCAACTTTTTGAAGTAGTAAAACTTTAAGGTTGAGATCCCTTGATGAGTTTTTTAACAGCAAAATCCAACACAAAAGTCACACTTTAGTGCTTTTTGATTTAAATCTACCCAGGCCTTATACTTATTATATGGTGGATGGAAGCGTGACGTTAATTGAGGGATCCGATCAGTACCCACCTGTGGTGGTCAATTAGTGGTTAATTTTATGTTATGATTATCATTTATAGTACCTACTAGTAGTGTGTATCTCAGCATATGAGTGCTCTCCGTCGAGTGGATCCGGATCATGTCTTGTTTCAGTTGTGATCAGTTAGGCCCAATTGGCCACAGGCATGTTGTAGTTGACAATATTTTGGCTCATGTGCGTGGATATCTTAGTGATTGGGATTTGGGCCTATTGTTTGTATTGTGATTATTATTATGTGTGTGTCGAGAAGTTTCTATTTCATTTCATTCTTTTCCGTTGTTGATGAGTTGTCCATTTGCCAGTTTGTTGTTTCCCTAATGAATTATTTGGGACTTAGTCACACTCATTACTAATGTATTTTCTTATATCTATGTAGATGGCTTGTCGTGTCATTGCCTGGCTTAGGTACTAAGATCATGAGGAGCTAGGAGAATGTTGGGCTATGTTGTTTGTGGTTGTTGCCTTTTTGTTTTATTTTGTGTATCTCATTGCCCCCTCTTGTTTTGTGATGTGGTGTTATTAGCAGTTGTGATATGATGTGAAATGTGGGGCTTTGGTCCATTTTGAAATGCAAGCTAGATTTCTGTATTCATGTTTTGTTTATTTCAGACTATATCTTTCTATTTTATAAACGGAATACTCTAGGGTATGCAGGTCTAACTTATTTTGTGCAAGAGTTCTCCTAGCCCCGAAAATCTAGAAGTAAAGGTTAAATAAATCTCATGTACAATAAACCATGTTACTTGTGCAAGTAGCCCTAGTGAAGAAGGAACATGTGTTAGAGTAGCATTTGGGCATTGTTTTCCAAGTTGAAGGGCCCATGTCAAGACCAGGCAAACCAAAACCATGAAGAATGTAAAATTTGGTTGTAAATGACTTGTGTTGTTATGTCAATGAGGTCAAATACCTCTAAAATGGATCTATGTGTGTGAAATGCAATTGTGGAATGTTATGTGTGTTAAATTATAAATTGTGGATTAAAGAAGTTTGTGAAAAAATTTCCAAGGCCCTAGTTACTAGGAAGACTCTGTCTGATTTTCTCAAGAAATGTTAGTCTCCTTTTTATCTTAGACACATTTATAATGCCCTAATTGCATGAGCCCAGAAATAGGAGTCGTTGCATGCATTTAGGGTGTTTTGTCTATGCATTATATTCCCTCAGTTTTCTGTCATCTAACGTCTTGAGTGGTTTAAATCCTTATGGATTGATATTATATTTTAATGGGTTGTAAATTAGTATCACAAAGTTTATCATGCAGATTCAATTCGTGAACGGGCTGAATCAGGTTGTTACAGTTGGAGGAGTAGAAACTACCAAGAACCTTGTTGGAGCCTTGCTGGGTGCTAAGGTTCAGGTCTGGTACCTAGACGCTGAGCAGATGTTGCTTCCTCTTAGCCTTTTTCTTCAAAAAACCACTCTAACACATCAACACACAATGCGATGCATTTAGACACGTGGGGACACAATCCTAAAGTGAATGTACAATACTCAACATTCCAAAGAAAAGGGAAAGGCCGAGACAACCTAGTGCCCAACCAAGTGTATCGAAGACCAGGGCGACTTGTGCCTTATTGAGCACAACAACATGCATACCCTCATAACATATCAATAGTAAAAAATCACTACTATTCAGCTCGATTCATACATGAAACCAAGACAAATTCATCAGGCAATCAGTTTGGGTTTTACACATGTAGGATGTGATAGTAAATAATCATTGCTATTTAGCTCGATCCACACATGAAACTAAGACAAATTCATCAGGTAATCAGTTTGGGTTTTACACATGTAGGATGTGTTGAATGTGTAAAACCTGACCAGCAGGCTTGACATTTTAGCGACCAGTTTGGCTTTGGTTTAGTCTGTCTGGTTTGATCATTTTGGCACTAAGTGTGTCTTTTGTTGTTGTTGTTGACTTGGGCATTGGGCGCATCTGCAGTTGAGTTTTATCTAGTCAGCCCCAATTGCAAAGTTGTGGATTCGCTATTGTTCTGGGTGTTTAGTTAGCCAAGAGTCATGTATCATGTTAGACTCATGTTGCATAAATCTTCAACACACCCTCTAGCCCTAAACGTGCCCTAGTAGCCTTCCCCAGTCAGCCAAAGCTTGTTCCCCTCTTTTTCCTCCTTTTCCCCTCTTTTCTCATCGTCTTGGGGTTTAGCGCCACAACACTAGGGCCCCAAGGCCTCAGCGCTTGCACATGTGTGGTGCGTCATATGTGTGCTAGCGCTGTGGCATTCATGCTAACACACAATTAGATTTTTTAAAAACCTAGGCACCGCTCTCTTTTCTTCCCCTTCTCCTCCTCCCTCCTTGGCTGCCACCCCTCTCCCTTCTCTCCTTTCTCCTTCTTTTCCTCTTGATTCTTCCCTCCTTTCTCCTCTTTTTCCTCCCCTTTCTCCCCCCTTCTCTTCTTCTTGGTTGTTATGCATGATTTGCAATGTTTATACGTAGATCTTGATAGAATCAGGTAGTTCATATCGTTTTGATCAAATTGGTATATTATTCAATACATTTTGCCTATTAGATCATTATAAACATTTGATTTTTATATAATGTTTACATTTTATTGTTATTTGGTTTGCGTATTATACGTTTGTTATTGTGCATTGCAAAATGTTTCCTAAATAACCTAATTAAGGTTATAACAATAAAAATTCTGAACTTCATAAAATTTTAGTCTCGTCTAAGTCAGCCGAATCGTATACCAATTAATAATTAATCAAATAAGCAACGTACTAATAATTTGTTCGTATGTTTAATTTTAATGCAGACCAACCGTATGACCTTAATTAATTTTACAATTAAATTTAAATGATGAAAGAATTGATTAATAAAAATCATTATTTGCACAATTAGGTTGGGTGATTACAACATCACATTCATTTTGCATGAGCCAATCAAATCCACCTGATTCGACATCTTTCAAATTTCAGATCTCAATATGCCTTGGTATTTAACCGTTTGGCTACCAACAAAAGTACCAACCAATTAGATTATTTTAATAATTATTTAGATACCCCATGAGTACTTAGTATATTAGGATATATCAAGCTTAGGTGTCTAGATCCTCAAATACATCGACATCTTTCGATATCTCAATTTCTTCAAGTTAAGCCCTGATGATGTTTTTTAATATACCAATATCACACTCATGATCTCAACACATGGCTTATTAACATGCTTAGTTTATTACACAATATCAAATTTTACGTGCGAGCACAAATATTAGATTAGATCAGTGTGTGTGTGTGTGTGTGTGTGTGTGTGTGTGTGTGTGTGTGTATTTAATTTCGTACTACATACCATCATCTTTGGTGCATCAAAGACTATTCATGCATTGCACATATTCATTATAAAGGAGCGTGTAGGTGTCTGCATCGTTAGGCCGCTTGGAGTTAGTCTTGTTGTCGTAGGATAAAGGAGCTTTTCTCAAGTCCGTTAGGACTCTCTTCTTCTTGATCTTCTTTTAGCTCATGTTATTTGATTTATATCGTAGAAAGTAATTAGTCACATTTTTTTTATCCCACTATTATTTAACTGATCTTTCAAATTAATAAAACTTCAAGGATGAGATCCTTTGATGAATTTTTGAAAGATTATAAGACCAAGTTCAAAATCACACTTTAGCGCTATATGATATGTCCTTGCCCAAACTTGATATACATACCATGTTTTCAGATTTTAACTTGCACACGAGATGGATGGGATATGTGATGTCACTAGGGGGTCCGATAGGTAACCACCTATAGTGCTCAGTGATGGTCTTACTAGCCTACATGCATTGTATATTTCAGCAGTTTTGGCTTGTTGCCACAGTTAAGTATATACGGACCGGGTAGTGCTACAATGAATATCAGAGAGGCCCTATTGGTCATATTACATACATGTCAACGTGAGCTACTATCTAGATCATGTATATGAATTATCTACGATTATGGTTTGGTCATATTGGCCACTTGTTTATTATCAGTGTATTGTAGAGGAGTTGCTGTTTCTTTTTAGTTCCTCATGGATAACAATTTTATCTACCTTCCAAATTTAAGATATTTTTCAATTAGTTATTTTGGGATCAGTAACATCGGTTGCTCACACATTTTCTTATATTATGTAGGTGAGTAGGTTTGGTGTTGGCCAATGTAACTACGCAGATCAAGAGGACCCTGGTGGATGCATGTTTGGCTTTTTGTGTTGTGGGATTTTGGTTGTATGTTGTGTCTTTTGGGGACTTTGTTATCTCCTCGATATGTATTTGACTCCTAGTGTTGATGTATTGAGATTGTGGATTATGATGTGATGTGGTCGTGTGGGCCTAAATTTGTATATAGAATACTCTGGGGTACACAATTCTAACTTATTTTTTGCAGGTTACTCTAAGTCAAAGAATTGATGGTTAAATAAATATTCAGGTAAGAAAAACCATGTTACTTGTGCAGGTATACAAAGAAAAGAAGGAACATGGGTTGGAGGAACTTCTGTGATTATTTTAATTACTAGAGAAGAGCTTATGTGAAGATTACGCAAACTAAGCCGAGTGAATGTGAAATTTGTGTTAAATGTGATGCGAATGATTTGAATATATTATGTAACACCTTGGAAATATTCTATGAATGTTTAATGATATCATGAAATGTTTCTGAGATTATTATATGAATAAATAATAATTATACATGTTATATAAATTTTTCCATCTTCCTAGGGGAGACTTTGCCAGATTTTATCCAAAAGCTTAGTCTCATTTATAAATTTTACTCATTTAGGTTATCCTATTTATATGAACCAAACTTAGGTGTCTTTTATGCACTTTGGTTTTGTCTTTTAACGCTTTGAATGGTTAGGTCGTTCTTATGTTGGTTGTCCATTTTAATGGGTTATGAATTTCTACCCCAAAATTTATCAAGTGTCTTTCGGTTTTGGGATTTGATATTTATGTGATTATTACCACTTATTAAGATGCCTATAATACATACACACACACACACACACACACACACACACACACACATATATATATATATATATATATGTGTG
>JAVDBV010002608.1:0-14338 GCA_032619315.1 Piper longum
CCCGCACCACCCCGTCGCCCCCTCTGCCACGCTCCCCGCCACTGCCGCCCCCTCCCCCCCCGCCACGCTCTCCCCTCCTCGTGGCTGACCATGTCACCGTCGAGCTCCCCCATCAGCAGATCCCGTCGCGGCCCCGCTACTCAACCCCGCTGAGCTTCCCCCGCGGCCATCCCATCGCCGCTACTACCGCTGCTCTCCCCATCAATGATTTGGGCCGTTCTAATC
Organism: Piper longum; assembly: GCA_032619315.1. NCBI lineage: Eukaryota > Viridiplantae > Streptophyta > Magnoliopsida > Piperales > Piperaceae > Piper > Piper longum. Next base: position 226 of record JAVDBV010002608.1, read on the forward strand.
GGACGGTCTATATCAAATTTTAAATTTTTATAAAAAAAAATTAATAAATTTGGACTGTCCTTTTAATCGAATGGCCCAACAAATTTTTAGCACATAATGAATTTTCATATATATATATTGAAGATGCGCCTACTTTTACGCGTTGCCTTGAAGGATAAAAAAAGAATATTGTAATATAAAATTTGTCATTATGTGTTCCCCGTTAATTCATTTGCCAAAGCAAAACACGTGGTTGATGGCCCACCAAAAGAGGCCCTACATCGGATCCATCATGGGTCCCATTCACTACAGACATAAAAAAAACGGCCCAACCCGGCATCTCGGGCCGGAGTCCGGATGGCCGGAGAAAGTGGTGGCTGATAAAAGGGCGCATGTGCAAACATGCGATGTTGTTGGATTTATGTGGACCTAAGGCCTAATCTAAGGGGATTTACGTGACTAACGAGGCTGTCACGCTTTTACTTAACTATTCTAATTTGTAGGAGGCAAATTAAAATCACAAAAACAAGAGGGGAAGGCTAATCTATCCAACAGCTAATAACTCCAACTCGTCCCGGTTATTAGTATTCCAATAAGAGGAGGGAGCTCAATCCAAAAATTAAGAATACATAAATCAAATTTGAACTACATGGACATTATAAATAAAAGATAATTTGACTTAAAGGATGAATTCATCCACACTTGAAAACAAAAATCAGACGATATTATAACATGTCCGTAATCAAATAATTAATGAGTTGTCCAAGTCCTTAAATCGGATTGGATTGATATTGCCAAATCATCAAAACCATCCACACCAACTGCATGGTTAATGAGCCCTTTCCTCGCCTTTATGAGAAATGAGACAGTGCAAAGATTGAAGAGTACTCTTCTTTGGAAAGTGGGGGATAGAAGATCCCTGAAAATTAGTACATACCCACCACAGGGGTGTAAATGGAGGGGGGCAGATTGAGACGCATGCATTAGATATCGATGAAAATGAAGTAGCATTTATGCACTTGTGTCTGCAATTGGGTGGAGGCAACAAAGGTCCACAATTATCCATTATTGTTGTGCCTAACAAACCTCTAGCTTTCTCTTCTCTCAAAAGAAGAACTTAAATTCCTTAGGCCCTCCGCTTAATCCCCTCAAATGGGTTGCCGGCATGCTGATAGCGCATCCTTATCTAAATAGCAAAATTGAGAATGTTCTCATTCCAAAATGCATTACCCCCATCATCCCGGGGAAGATACCCTACAATAAAGCTCGCCGTATATGGGTATTATATTGATACCAGATTATGATTATCCATTGCATTTCACATGGAAGGTATTCTATTAATTGATACGAAAGAAATACGCGACAATTTTTAGATCGGATGAGAAATTCCTTAATCATAGTATTTGATTAGTAGCCTCAAAACATGTTATAAATTCAGCCTCCATAATAGAAGAAACAATAAAGTATTTCTTTTCTCTCTTTCATAATACCGCATGCAATACTTTAATTCAATAATTATAATGTTGGTAATTAAATTATTAAAAAATTCTATTAATAAAATATAATCATTAATGGGTAGCATACCTAATTTGACTCCATATTTTGACATTAATAGAGAAGTAGAACAAGAAATATATTTTCCCTTTTTTTGTTTCTCTTTGATGGTGCAAAAATGCCTTCCAAAATGCATTTTTAATTAAGCCAGTACTTTTCTTATAAACGGAAGAAGAGGGTAACACATAGCCCAATAAGAAGTTTATTCAATTACCCACATTATAACCATCTCTTCAAAACCGACATTTTTCATTTATCTATGAATCAAACATGGTGAGATTCAATTCATCATTAAATTAACTAATAATCTTACATTACAAAGAGGGATGAAAGAGTTGTACATACAACGCTAATTAGCGAAAGTGAGCCTTCACCAACTGTTCAACAAACATGGAACGAATTTTTTCACTTCGCCTTAGATATTGCTCGATGATCAGACGTTCCTCCAATATTCTACTTCATTCAAGTCCCCAGCATTTCAGTGACGATGTATAGATTTAATTTCACGGAATTGAAATTTTGAAGTTCCAAGAATGTGAACCCAATCAATCACCAACAAGGAAAGGAAATTACTACAAAAATTGGATTGCAGGTGGAAGGATAATTTTTCTGCAACCAGTATACTGCTACCACATCAATAAATTTTAATACACTGAAACTAGTCCCACTTTTATTTTCCAAAAGACAAATAAAGTTAATAATAGGCCCTAAAAGAAAAGGCGGAAACAAACTCAACACTGTGATAAGGGTTTGCAGGAATTGTCAACAAACTAATAAAACTAATAACCAACAAGAACAGGAACTTACCATGTGGGTGTAGTGCGAAAATCTGGGCAAACACACAATTCTTTGCCCATGTTTTTAATCCACTGAATGCGGAAGAAAGATGTTTTCGTCACAAATTACGATAGATAGCTAGTAGCCGCTTTGTGGACCATGCAAACATGCTTATCAATTAATATATACTATAGCCACGTAAAACGAAGAATTTGTGTCTGTCTCATTTCACAACTTGTGTACTTTTTTTTTTTTTTTGTTACTCGGATATTGATACATGCGTGGTATTTTCTACGCAGGTTTGCGAGTTAAAATTAAATGGCAGAAATTGAATGACAGGAAGGAACATAACAAGTGATCATTATTTATACATTTATTTATATTATAATAAATATTTCATGATAACCTCTCTGACCTGTCGAATTAGGCGGCGACAACACTAGAGTTTCATCTCATTCATGCCTCTCTTTCGAGGGTATGAGCCAGCGACAATTCATCCAATGTAACAATATTTATACAACATCAATATGTTCAACGTGGGTTTGATATTATTCATTTCAATGCAACAATATTTATTATACAACATCAGTATGTTCAAATTCATGCTGTACACTCCTACCTAACAATAATATGGTTTCGGTGACAAATAAGTAGAAAGATATTAAAGCTAACAAAATAATCTCTATTGGCTGTGGCATAAGACTTGGCAATTGGAGATGACCACGCTAAAGTATTCCATTCGGTGATGAGCCATAACCATCATAAACTGCTCAAGGTCAAAAGTAACAATCAAACGATTATAGAAAAATAAAAGAAACAAAAGTATACGTCTCATATAGATTGGAGTCATTTTTCTTCTGCTCTCCATATCATCTTAACTTGGCACTTGACACTTGACACTTAACTTGAAGAAAAAATGAAGGGTTACTCTTGAATCATTCTGCCGTTTCATATACATATATGATGCACATGGGCTGATACACTTGCTGTCAACGTAGATTTGATTTGACGAGAAATGAGCAAATGCCAAATTTTATAGTTCACCAATCCCATACCTCTTCTTAATATATATCAACCTTATATGGTTGGATCGACTTCAGATATAATATAACTCATATATGACTGATACAAAATGAGTACATAAGATTTTGGCATAGGCATGGACCCGCGTATAAATATTGTATAGAAGTCAATAGGATGCATCATTGTGTTCCAAACTTGGTAAAAGTATGAATCGCAACCGTGGTGTGTGATCCTGAAATAAAGGTCAATCATTGTACATTTGCATGTGCCAGACACCGTAATCCAAGAAAGATAAACAAACATTAGAGAATCTAGCAGAATTCTACACCTAATCATGATCACATGAGATAGGAACTGTACAACCACTGTGAACCAATGTCTACCTACATCAACAATCTTGGCTTTCGTATGTTTACTGGCACGCATCCATAATAGTTTTTGCAGGGAAATGGCAATGGGATAAAATGGAAGATCTGAATGACAGCAACAGAATTGCTATGGATTCCGAATGACTCCCAGGCCCGACGAGGTTCCATGGTTTATGCATTTGAATAGTCGGCCTTAATCTGCAGAGAACAATGGAGTTGAGGTTTTACTTACGAACAAAATCAGGAAAGCCAGCTCACAAGGTAAAACGAAAAAATGGAGGAAATAACAGAATCAATAGATTGGGATAAAGAATTTTACCTTACAAATATCTATTGCAGCAAATTTCTGTCAAGGCTTCAAGTTGTTTGATCTTTCAAAAGCCTCTTTAACTCGGCAAATAGCATCATTTGACCTGCTACAGATCTTTTCCAAATGTACAAATCTGAGACATGCGCCATCCAAATGAAATCAGTGCCATCATATAATATGGCTTAGTGAAAGCTAACCACTAGCTGCTGATGTGATCAAGCAGTATCACATTGCGGTTGCTTAAAAGGTGACTATCTATAATCTCTTCCTAAAGCTTATAAGAATATGCTATTCAAGAACCCCTCGGTGTTTTTACGGAGACTATCAATCATTATAAGATCCAATATACTGCTTCACGGCCATTATACTTATTGAATTCCAATCACACAATCTCTAGTATGTACTGAAACATATACAAAAGCCACTTCCTTCTCAAATCATTAGCTTAGCTTCAATCTCAATAATGATAACATAAAAGCCAAGTGGAGAGAACCTTTCCAAGTTCCAGTATCAAAGTTTCTTTATGTCCATCTCTTTCATATATGGTTTTAACTGTTGCACTTTCAGGTCCAGGGAAGACGTCAATTAGCTTTACTGTCTCAAGTGCTCAAGATACCAAAAACAAAAAAATTCCCTTTCATGCTGGCAAGTACACTAACCACTATTGCTCGCTTTGTAGTCATTTCAAGTTGAACCCACTACCAGGTAGTAAAATAATACCTGAAAGAGGTCCTCACATCCATGAAGAAAAATACTGAAGAGCAGCTGCTCCCAATAAAAAACACTCACCATACCTTCAACCATTTATCTAATGAGGTGTCATCACATTCCAAAGGCATGTCATGTTAACCATAGGCCACACTGTATGCGCGAGAGTGCTTCTGCTTATTCTTCCAAAACACATCCTTCTTACCATTCTTAGGCTTCACTATACCCATGTCACTGTTAATAATTCCCAAAATGGCACTTCTGTCCCTTTTATTTTTTGTCTTTGCTTTTTCTTCCAGAATTGCTCTCAATTTTTGGTATGACCTTGCATCTGGAACTTGTCTATTTTTTATCAACTGTTTTTGATAATAAAAAGCTAAATTAAAATCACAGACTTGCACATATGCATAAATCAGAGTCAAGTAATTGAATCTGGCTTAAGGTCAAGAGCTGCCACTTCTTTCAATAGCTGGGGTAATTTGGAGTGTTGTCCTCCCCGTGCATAAGCATTCATCAACATGTTGTAAGTCATGACAGTTGGCACCAGACCTAGCTTTCCAAATTCATATACAATATATCTTGCTTCTACATGATGGCCTTGTTTTGCAAACCCATCAAGAAGAACGCTAAATGTCACCCGAGTCCCTTCAATTTTGAGAGACAACATAGTTTTCCAAATTTCCATCAGCTTTTGGGCGTCTCCAGCTCGCCTGGATGCATCCAACAAAGTAGTGTATGTTTCTGTTGACGGCTTTATTCCTTCTTCTTTCATGTTTTCATAAGCAATGTAAGCCTTCTCATGCCACCCACCAAGAGAATATGCATGAATAAGAGCAGTGTACAAATGGGAACTCGGCTTTTATTCCAACCTTTTTCATTCTCAAAAAAGCATCCGCAGCCATATCACTCATTTTATTCTGCCTTCCATAGGCACTTATCAGGCAAGTGTAAGATTTAACATCTGGAGCCAAACCCAAATCCTGCATGTCTTTCATCAGTTCTTCAATTATTTCTGGCTGCATTCGATGGCTATAAACATCCATAAGAATATTGTAGGTGGCAACAGTTGGCTTCAAACCCTTTTGTTTCATTTCAAGAAAGAGCCCTTCTGCCTCCTCAACCTGATTTGATTTACCAAAGGCATCCATCAAGGTGTTGTAGATGATAGAATTAGATTTGATTCCCTTCTTCTCCATCTCAGCTTGAATAATAAGTGCTTCTTTCTTCAGACCCTCATTGCAAAAAGATTTTATCAAAGCACCAAAGACTCATGGCTCCATTTCACACCTTGTTGGTTCATTTTACCAAAGAATTCCCACGCCTCCTTCGCACTCCTACCAGTATTTCTCATGATAGTTATGAAAATAGAGCATGTCACGTGAACTGGCTGAATATTGCCTTTCACCATCATTTCATACACACTCCAAGCATCTTTATACCTGAAAAAAATTATGACAAGAGCATCAGCACGTGGTAACGAAGATGATGGTACTCCAATGATGCCCTCAAATTCAACATTTCATCAAATTCAATTTTCAAAAGAAAAAGTTGCTCACATGCAAGAAAAACAAGAAAATGATAAAAACCGCTTTTTAATAATTCAAGCAACAAAAGCATTGCCATTGTAACCATATACTAACAAAATATGGAAACAATATCATAGATTAGGCGAAGCATTCGCATTCAAAATACCATTCAATTCAAAAGCAGAAACTTTTAGCATCTATTTATATATGCTTGACACAAGAAAATGATACAAATCACTTCTTCAACAAATTCAACAAGAACATATGCAAAAACACAACTCGCCTCCCACAACTAGACAATCCTGAAATGGACGCGTTATACATAAGCAAATACTTGAACTGAGTCTCGGCAGGCAAGTTATTCACCAAAATCATCGACTGCTTTCCCCTCCTCGTCCTACCCGGAACCGGGAAAACAAAGGAATACGCCCTGGGAGTTACCATCGACGGCTCCTGCAACCCCATCCATTCCAACAAATAAAAGCAATGAAACCCCCAACCCTCATCCCCCATCACTGCCAACACCTCAAGACACTCCTTTTACCCCACCCTCCCACTGTACGGGTCCAACACCTTTCCCAGCGTCGTGTTCTGAGGAAGACCCCACCCACCCACGGGCAACGGCACCGACGGTTTCGGCGATGCGCCATGAGGTGCAGCGGTTCATCTGTAGGCGGAGGCCGGCGACGGGGTATGGTGGCCGGTGGCCGGCGCCGGCGAGGGAAGGAGTAGTTTTAGCGCCATTTTTTCCCCGGCGAGAGTTGTCTGGGAGGAGGGTTAGTGCGCTGTTAATGGGCTGGTTTAGCCCACTCAGAGGCCCATTTATTATCATTTTAAACTTGATTTCGCCGGACTGGATGAATATGTTAGGTTGGTGATGCTAATTTTAATGATTTTTGGTGGCTATTATCAGTTACAATTATTTGTCTGTTGCGTATTGCAAGTCCAACTTGAATGAATGAATAGTTTGTTAAAAAATAAAAAACGAATGAATGGCTTGGCTAGGCTCAATTACTGTATATAATAAATAATCTTAAATTCTTACTACTTCACAACTGGTCGTTTGGCCTGCGATCCACAACATTATATAATTTTCACCTATTTATTATTCCTTTACTTGTCTATTATCATGTGACTTGGAATAAAAAAAAATTTATAATATTTTTTCATAATACTTGATTTATATTACAAGACATTTACTTATTACAGTCTTATATATTATGTCTACTTTTAAAACATTCAATACATATCAACTTACTAATTTAGAAATCTAGTTATTGAATAATTGATTTATTAAAGGTCTAACATTAGATGATTTAGATTTTTTTATTCTTAATTGTAATAAGAAAAAGAAAATTCTAATTTATTTTATTTTTATGAATAAAAAATAAAAAAGACTATAAGATTATCACTCATTATTACGGATGTAGATGTACAGTGCCCAAATTTTAATCAAGATTGATTCTTTTCAATGCTTCGACATGACAAAAGCTAGCATCATTTTCCCCCACTTTTTTATCGGCAGCTACCATCAAAAGTTCGTCTCAAAAGGTAAAGCAGTGCATGGGTGTTAGTATCAATATATATAGTGGTATAATGGGCCCCAAAAGGGCTGGTTGGGCCCAAATAAAACATAAGAATCGCAATGAAGAATTATGATAATACGTTCTTCAGGTTATATTATTTCAAGGTCTCATTCAATGATTATCGAGAATAAAAATCTGATCATTTATCTAAAGCCGAACTCGAGAGACGTACAAAAGCACCCACTATTCACAATACCAGTATCGTTTTGGGCAATTAATCCTGGTAACTAAACAAGCAAGCAAAATTATAAACACAATCATACACTTATCGAATCGTCTAATGACTTATTCTCTCAGATGAAATCTGGAAATGCAGGAACTAAATAGGTTCTAGCAAAAAGTATTACTGGTGCTGGTACTAATACCTAGTAAGCAAAATAACCACTACTGGCACCAACATATTGTATACTCCCCATACTCAATGTAAAAATTTGGGCTTTGCTTCATGCATTCAAATAGCAAATCCTAATTTCTATAGACTTCAATATTGCCAGAGAAATGGAAGAAGCCACTCACCGCATTCATACACAAGTCAACCATTGAGCACAAACATTTATCTAGAGACATATTATCGTTGCCTGCCAGCTTCTTGACGTAAGCATGCTACTAAAACAATTGTACATAATTTAGCACAACTAGTCCGGCAATATAAAAACGCATAAAATGCTGTAGTTAGATTAGCAACCAAGCCATATGAATCAGGTGTCAATTTGTTGAGACTAATCAAAAGATTAGCGGAATTCAATGGTCAGGCTCTCAGCTTTTTGATTTTGATGCCTTGCGGAACATGTCTTTAATGTTGTGTGAGGATGTCTCCGGTTTTAGCCTTTTCGATTGCATTCTTGTAGTTGATCCACTCTTGCCGCTACCATTGTTTATCTTAAAAGCAAATGGCAACAATGAGAACCGAATGAAACACAAGATGGAAATGGTTAAGACAGCTTCCTTGTTAGGGATGTATAGGCTTACAGGCGTTGGCTGGAAAGAATTTGGAGAATTTTCTCCATTAGATATGTGAGTCTCAGATAAGGGTGCTTTCTTAGTTGCCTCTTGAACATCCAATCTACGAATAAAAAATAAAACTAATTATTATAACACGACCAAATCCATTCTTCTCAAATAATATGTCCACACAAAATGCAAGCTCTTGAGGCATTTCTTACCCCAGATGATCACTTATAAGCTTCAACCAGGGTTCTTCATTCATGTATTCTCCCAGCAGTGAGATGGCATCAGTTACTGCAGCAGATTCATCAAGTAAATGACAAGCAGTGAAGAGAGAATAACAAATATAAGTTTATTGATAGAAATCATTAGAAATCTCAGCAATCCTTCAAACCCTCCTCAGACTGGCATCTCAGATATATTTCCTGTAATCTGAAGTAATTTCCTTCCCGCATATGATTAGGTTTTATAACTGAAATTTATCCAAGATATGAAATTTACTACAAGCATGGTTCTACCAAACAAAGCCATAGCAATTGAAGTGCATTTTGCAGTTTTTGTCACCCATATCACATGTTGCATGTACAAAGTTGAAAACGGGTTAAAGAACCATAATCAACCATTCATTGATACTGATTAAAGATTGGAACAAAAGATTAAAACACTGGAACTGGAAACAAAATAATGGTTTACTATATTTATGAAAAAGAGCATGTGCATCAGGCTCATACATGTGCTCTTCTCATCTTGGGAAGTGTAATTTTTATCCATACTTTGTAATGCCCGTTTTATTTGTTCAACCTGCAATCAAAGAGAACAAATACAAGGTAAATGATCCTCAAGAATAGTAAAAAAATAGAACATAATACCCTGAAAAGTAAAACATACAGATGGTAAAAATTCTAGTTGATCATTAGGCCTTGAGTAACTATCTATCCATCAGTAGCAAATCTAATGCTTCATCTAACGTATACTGAACTGAATCATGAAGTATTCACTTCATTGAAACTACAGCACATGAAAGATTTCAAAATATCTGCTAGAAAAACTTAAACCTTCTTAAGCAAAGGACTCCAGGCTAAATATAATAATTATAATTTGAGCTATATCCATACCTTATGGCAAAGCCATGATAAAACCATACTGTCATTGAGCCTGTAGAACTTCGATGCCTCAAACACTGCAGAAACTTTAAGATGAAAATATACAAACAATAGACCAACAAAATTAGAAATGGTGAGCGCCAGATTGACCTTTGACTTCGCAAACTACTGCCATTGAAGTTTCAGCAATAGCAGTTAGATATCCATATCCTGGATAACCATCAACAAGCAGAATTTCATCTAAATCTCGAAACTTTCCACTATCCTTTCCCTTCTACATTTCAAAGAGGACCATTCAGATTTATCAACACTAGTAAAACCAATATGCTTGACAAATGTTTCATGTGATAGGCAGTACCTTCATTCTGGCTTCCTCAAAAATGGGCAGCAAAAGGAAAACGGGGTCAACGGGAGTTGATGTATAGAAGCCACCATCTGAAGGAGATAGCAAAACAAGTGCTCGTATCAAATGACAACAACTAGATAATGCACTGCAAACATACTCGGATGATTGATGACATGCCCAAAGTGCAAACGGGGTCATGATTGTTGGATTGTCTATCCCCCCCTATAATCCCAGCTGAGGTGATGCGAATACAAGATGATGATATGAACTAGACATGATTTGTGTTTACCTTCACAAACGTAGTTCCCCAAGAACCACGAGCCATAACACTCCTTAAACCAATGAAACTCTTGCAACGACCCTCCAAAATATCCATAAGATGTGGGCTTTCCTGTTAAATTCAACACATAAAAACTTAAATGCAAGATTTTTATAACTCCTTTCACATAAACACTCCCTCACCCCCCCCCCACCCCCCCCAAAATAGCACAGAACTCCGTCCCACCCCACCGCCAATTCATGAAACCGATAAAAAATAAAATAGGTCAAGACGCGCGAATCTAATTCTCGCATCTAAATCTTGAAAAGAATTGGTGAACAAGGCAACAATTACCGTTCTTCGGATGACGGAGACGCAAAAGCGACCCTTCCAACTTCAAATTTCGACAGCTCTCACCGACTCCACCACTCGGCACTGAATCAAATCACATCAAAACTCCAACCAAACCAAAACAGGATCAAGAAGGACAAAGAACCAGCAACCACAAGGAAGAGAAGCATCACCATGAGAGATAATGACGCGGGTCTCTCGACCTTCTTCGACGCCATTGCTCGATTCCATTACGAAATAGCTAAGGCGAAGAGACGCGCTACTCTGTTGGCGCCAAAATTTGGCGGGAAGGATTGGTGTTACAGCAATGGCTGGCGGCATCCGAGACGGTCCATCGGTCGCCTAAATATGAACCGCCGGGGCTGGGATCGGCGGCGGCGACGGCGGGGGTAATGACAAGTGAGACATGTGACTAATGACCACCATACTTTATACTACAAATTATAGATAAAGTAGTAAGAAGATAAATAAATAGGTAGCTGAGTTTTGTGTAGACATTTGTCGTATAATTGTTTTACAATAGTATTTTTATTTTTATTTATAAAAAAATCAATGTTATTAAATTATTTTAATTAGAATTTGCCCCGCATCTTATAAATATTTTATACTATTATTTTTAATTCTCATATATATAAAAAGCAATCAAATAAAATTTTACTCTTTTATTATTATAATTGAAAAGTATAATAATATAAATCATCTAAAACTAAACAATATTATAATGTCAACAACTATTAATTAATAAACTTTCTCACTGTCCTCACTTATTTAGGTGAAACAAAAGAAGCCCAAAATTGACCACAATTGTCGTCTTCATCTACGTCGAGATGAAAATAATTCGCAACTCTAAGTGAAATAAATCACCTTCCTCACTCTCCTCCTTTGTATTTGGACAAAAATTAATCCAGCACCGGATAAGATCGTCATCACTTCTGCCACAAGAGGTAAACATTGCACCTTTCTTCGCTTGTATCCATGTCGTCGTCTACTTCCAAAAACTCATATATTGCGATAAAAAATCATCTGGCTTACCTTCCTCACTTGCATCAGGAACGTCATCTACTGTTAAATACTTGTTCTTTGCTAAAATAGATTACCTTCCTCAATTCCTCACTTGACGTCTATCACTTACAAATGTTTGCTTTTTTTTTTTGACAGAAAAAAATCGACTTCCTTAATGTCTCCCCTTGTTCCAAGATTAGGGTCTACTTCTAAATGCTCGATTCTCGCTAAAAAACGTCAACTTTTTCACCATCGTCGCTTATTTTGACCGCTAAATAAACGCAAAGTTCACTCAAATCAATCACGATACCCCTTCTAAACCAACCAACTCACATGTTCCAAACAACAGTATTTACTAAAACAAAATAAAAAAACGAAACATACGGGAGACGAATACACTCGAACGTCTCCACCAGACGCCACCGCGACCTCCCCGTTCGACGGCAGCATCGGCGCCCAAGCCACTGCCTTCACATCATCGCTCGCTCCTTCCGCGGGGCGGCTCGCTCACCTGCCGAAAAACAGGGCCAATCGCGGTCTCGTCCTATGAATTCGGCGGGGGAAGTGTGAGACGACGAGTAGGGAGGAGGCGCCGTAGGCCACCCACGAGAAAGTCGGTGGCCGAAGTGGATTGGTTTGGCGCCGACGGGACTTATAATTACTTTTAAAATTAAGACGGAACAATTAAAAATATTAAGTATAAGAACTTATAATATTTGTTTTTATATGTTGTATTTATAAGTTCACGTTCATCTTTCTTTATTGCACAATTAGGGGCATTCGAATCTGATGGTCACTTGTGCGAAATGAAGAAAGACATTAATAGAGAAAAACAGGCAATTTTGATTTGATCTAGATGAGAGGTGCGCCAGGGCCTAGTGCTTGGATCAGGGCCATTCGAATCTGATGGTTACTTGTGGAGCAAGACGTAGCAATTTTGATTTGACCTAGATGCAAAGGACTGTTACTGATTTGGAGGGGTGCGCCAGGCCGATGCAGTAGTGCAACGCAACGGCGACGCTCGAAGGCCCCCATTAGCAAGCTATTGGTGACGGGCCTTCCCCCAAGAAAAATTAATTTAATATCATGTGGCCCAATGGGCCACGTATCAGATATTAAACTGATAAGAACAGATACTACACTTGATCTTAGCCAAAAGGCCGAGAAAGGTATGCTTTAGAAGGCAGCCCACCTTCTCCTTTTATAGCCTTCCCTCGGGTCTTTTGCAGTCTCCTCTTAGACATATGGGACTAAAACCTGACATTCTGTCATATCGCCACCGCCTTTCTCATGACTTGTTACAAGCTCGGTGGTGAACAAGAACACCATGCATATGTTGTGTGATGCACCGAATTTATTTACACACTCGCTTCGATGTTGTTAGAGGATCATCTCCATGTTTACTTTTCGAATGTCTCTCGTCAAATACTGCAGATTGGACGTTCATCATTGTTTAAGAACATGCTGTTGGATGTTTTGGTTCACACCATGAATTATCCAGTAAAGCTCTGGCCTGATGAGCTAACTCGAGTTTTTATTGCCTATATCGTCCTTCATAGTTCATGGAGAGTTTGTTCTAGCTGGTTCTTTATCTTGAAAAAAGCAACTTCAAAAGTTCCATGGAAATGAAAGCCACATATCAGAATTTTCTTCTGGAGTGGCGGGCACTTCGACTTTGCTCCAACACATTTACAGAAAAATCCATAAATAGCAGGTTCAAAATTCTACTTGTTTTATTGTCTCCCTGACCAAAGCTGCTATTGTTCTCGTGTCCGATAGCATTCTTAACAGTGTCTCCATGAGTCAGATTCGACGCTGCCCAAAGGTTTAGTTTCCGTGCAATCAAAGAAGCTCCCAGTGAACCACCGTATCGTTCAATTAGTTATTCACTTGAAAAATATGAAGTTGCTCAACTGTAGAACGTATATTTCAAACTTGACCAGTTTAAAGAGATCAATGCGGGATCGAAGTGTGAAGGAATCACAGCATATGAAAGACTCACTTCTAGCAGATGGTTTGATCTTTTGAGATACAAGGATGAACTTGGGTATAAAACAGAAGGAAACTATAATGTACTAGAAAGGAAGAAATAATCGGCATTTGTTCTCATGATTGGAAGGTCGGTGTTATGCCTCTTAAATCAGTATTTTGGTAGATATGTTGTTGTGCTCTTATATCAGTAATTGATGTCATGCCTTTTAGTCAGACTCGACAATGTTCTATGTAATAATTGAATCTTGATGTCAAGTAATAAAAGTTATTGAAATAATTGAATC
>JAVDBV010002616.1:0-13760 GCA_032619315.1 Piper longum
AGCTAAAACCTATATATATATATATATACATATATATATATATATATGTCTACAGAAACTACAGAAACTATATATACATATACATAGATTACACATGGCATGTGTACAAGAGGACAAACGACCATCCCTTCCTTGTTTTGCTCCTTTTCTTCTGCTCTTATCATGGTTATCTTGTCTCCCTTTACAGATTTGCACCCGCTGCATTTGTTTCTAACTCATGCTTCAACGCTGACAGCAAATCCAGAAAATCCCGCCTCCCTTGTTCTAATAACTAATGTCAGTCCTCTTCAAGTCTGCTTTTCTTTATTACTCTTGTATATGATTATTCCCGAAGACCTCATCTGCGTTGCTGCCATTTTCAATATTTCCTGATTTCCTTGACCGTAATTGAATAACACCCATATGATTTCACAACCGTCATCTTTATCTCTTCTTGAAGCAGTTACAGCAGTTTTTCAACAGCTTGGTGTGTTTCGCAACGTTGTAGGCCATTTGCCGGCCATTAGCGTTTGCTTCGAGCATACGGTTGCCTGCTTTTTTTAATAACATGAAGTAAAGAAATGCAAAGTCTGCAAGTAAGAACAAGTTTTGAGTGAGGGAGGGGACCTCATCCATTATTTCTTTCACTTCTGGCTGCAATTTATTCAAACTATTCTTATGGGAAGGTAATTCTATGAATAACTTCTCTTCATTTCATTCATGATCACCAATCTTGTTTTTTCGTATAGAAATGTCGTCTCTCTGTTAAATTAAACAGCTATACATACACACACATGTATGATGTATACGCTCAGATATTGAGGCCAAGGCCCTGGCTGCTCTTTGTCCCATTAGGGTACTCGTATATTTTCTTGTAGTTATATACGTATGTAGGTAGTAAGCAAGCTCAACTTATAATTATTGCTGGGAATCAAGATAACAGTAATTAGCTATGCAAACACATATGTCGCAAGTTCTTGAATCTGTTCTGTCCATGTCAACGAGCTTTTGGTCCTTTTCAGAAAATGGGCTGTCTAGCTTTCCCTTGGTTGAGACTTTCAAACAGGTGTTGAAAATGCTCAATGTTGGGTTCTGATTTGATCGGAGTCATGAAATTCATATCATACTATGGCCAACTCTGAAAAAACACATCGGCATCTTGTCTTAAATCAACTGTTTACTCAACTGTTGGAATTATAAGAACTTGCAAACTTAGGGTCAATTAAATTTGAACCCAATTTAATCTGCAACTGATCCCATAGATCATAGTATGTAGGTGTCTATACTTCCAAACAAAAGAATATCCTATTGTGAGATTTTGGCAGCTGTTGGCTGTTCTGAGGTTCATATAAGCCCTGAGTCTAGCAGTGGGGCAAAAGCATTTATGGACAGCTTATTATATGAGTCAAAGGCTTATCTTAGGCCAAACAAGATGCAAGCAATTAGTTAAGTGCTACACATCCGGTGATTGGCTCTATGTCTAGTTTATTGCCAATATAATGAAGCTATTCTCGTTCACATATCTAATAGCAAATAAGAAAACCAGAAAAGACAAAGAGTAGAACTGTTTAGAAGAATTGGTAATCAAGGTCATGTAGTGGGCACCATATTGTGTTTACTTCAACACAGTATATATTCCACATTGCTTGTCTAGACAAGCAATGTGGTTTGCTTGCAGACATTTTATTCACACTCTCCATCTGATTTGGTGCTGCTTCTATGTAAAAGCAAATACCCAGAATTATGCAATTACAAATATAACTGAAAGCTGAATATGATCCAAATGACAAATAGGAAGATGTCATGTATGAGCCAGCAATACTAACTATTTGATAGTCCTGTGATGTAAGAGGTAAACAAACCTTGTCCGAGCCTAATGATAGGCTGGGGTTAGATAGGAAGTAAGACTTTCTATTTTACGTGATCCATCATAGCTGCATCTGGCCATGGAATCCCAGACATGGCCATGTGTGTAGGACCACTCCAGCATCTGCTTCTTCCACATTGCCCTCTCTTTTCCAATTGCAGAATACACTAATGCCAAACTTTCCCCCTCTCATGTACACTATATTTAATTCTTCCAGCTCTTCCCATCTATCACCAGAGACCAAGAAGCTCGAGCTAGGATCAAGAGGTAGGATAAAGTGGTTTAAATAACACAGGAGAAGATGGGTGGCATGGAGAGTGTTATAGGAAGGTGGCAACGTGTGAGGTGGGAAGTTGGTCATCAGTGAGAACCTTCTTGCCATATGCAGAAATTTTTTCTGCTTCAGGATTTGAGGAGTTAAGAGTTGTATAGAGTGGTGGGAAATCTACAAAAATTTTGTGCAGTGGAGAGTGGTGAATCAGAAATGTTGCTTACTTGTGATCCGAATGATGAAGATGGAAGCATGCAGCTTATAAACAAGCTGACCGTAAATGCAGCCGAGTATCAGCATAAAGTTCTCGAGGAGATCCTTTCAAGAAATGCAGAGACGGAGTACTTGAGTGGCTTTGTTGGAGGACAGATTGATAAGAAGGTGTTCAAGTCCAAAGTGCCCATTGTCAGTTATGAAGATATCAAGCCATACA
This sequence comes from Piper longum, assembly GCA_032619315.1. Classification (NCBI taxonomy): domain Eukaryota; kingdom Viridiplantae; phylum Streptophyta; class Magnoliopsida; order Piperales; family Piperaceae; genus Piper; species Piper longum. The sequence goes on from JAVDBV010002616.1 coordinate 2,551, forward strand.
TTACAAGAATTACAAATGGAGAGCCATCCAATATTATCTCTGCCGAGACCATAACAGAGCTACTCACTAGGTAACTGAACTTGCCAGACTTACTAATAGAGCTGGTTCAAGAATTTTTCTTGCATGTTAATCGGTGAACTCGTGATGTTTTATGTTCCGACTTTACGCAGCTCGGGAACTTCAGGTGGTCAACCAAAAATGATGCCTTCAACAGTGGAGGAGCTTGACAGAAAAACCTTCTTGTACAACCTCTTGGTACCTGTAATGAATAAGTAAGAACAAGCTTTCTTTTCTTCTGGGCACATTTTTTTAACAAAAAGAATTTTTATACAGTGAAAAGTTTCAACGTGGGTGTCTCTTATATCTGGGCATTGCGTATTTGTTTCAGATATGTGAGCGGGCTGGACCAGGGCAAAGGCATGTACTTCCTCTTCATAAAGCCCGAGATAAGCACTCCTTCTGGTCTGATGGCAAGGCCTGTCCTGACAAGCTACTACAAGAGCCCCAACTTTAGAAACAGGCCATTCAACAAGTTCAACGTCTACACCAGTCCGGATGAGACCATCTTGTGCCCTGATAGCAAGCAAAGCATGTTTTGCCAATTGCTTTGTGGCCTAATCCAAAAAGATGAAGTCCAAAGAGTTGGTGCAGTTTTTGCCTCTGCCTTCTTAAGATCCATCAAGTTCTTGGAGGATCGTTGGCAAGAGCTTTGCTCCAATATAAGATCAGGCCATATCAGTGAGTGGATCACTGATCTCAACTGCAGAAACTCGGTCTATAAATTTCTCAATGAACCCAATCCAATGCTCGCCGATCTGATCGAATTTGAATGTAGAGGAGCCTCATGGGAGGGGATCATCAAGAGGCTGTGGCCTAGAACAAAGTATGTGGAGGTCATAGTAACCGGCTCCATGGCACAGTACATTCCTACTCTTGAATTCTACAGTGGAGGCCTTCCTCTTGTTTCAACCATGTATGCTTCATCTGAGTGCTACTTTGGCATCAATCTCAAGCCATTGAGTGAGCCTTCTGATGTCTCATACACACTTCTCCCAAACATGGCTTATTTTGAGTTTCTTCCTGTGGACAAAAAACACAATGAACAGGAGGCTCAATGCAGTGGTGTTCAGGACGGGCCCTGCCAAAGACATGCGGAAGCTATTGATCTTGTGGATGTGAAGCTTGGCCACTATTATGAACTGATTGTCACAACTTTTACAGGTGAATTTTTCATTCAATTTCTGTCCCACATTAGTCCCCTTTCTTGTCTTCACCTCATTGTGTTGATTGATACCATTTATGATCACTACATGCTCCTTTCTTTATCAACTACCATCCAAGGTTTTTCCCTGTCTTCGTTGCTTTTGATTCAAATAATATTATCTCATTATACAAGGGGAATGGGTGATCATACTAGGCAGCAACGTTTTCGTTTGGAACTTTTTTTGAAAGAACCAAAGTTTCATTTACTGCATACCAGTCTTCTCATCTTCACTATACTGACAGTAGGCTCAAATTTTGTTGAAATTACAGGAACCCCCCAGACAAAGTAGATTAAACATGAAAGTGGACTAATATCCTTTACATTATCCAGTTGTCCCCTCATGTTTTGGACACTGCACATCAGTGAATTAAATCTGTCCCACATAATGTCCTGTCTGGAGAACGCCAGTTTCAAGACCCCCAATTCTCAGCCTTAGGACAACCTTTCCACTACACTACTACTACATTATCTTTTCATTTTTTGTACATGTATCATCTCTCACTGGATCGTTTTGTGGGTAGCTAAATTGAGAGAAGTCATTTTCATGCAACAAAAGCTTGATTAATTTGGACAATCAACCAAAGAAACATCATAAAATGTTTACCAAAGGTGTTTATTTGATACAGGGCTGTATAGGTACAGAGTTGATGACATTCTGATGGTCACCGGATTTCACAACTGCGCACCACAATTCAGATTTGTGCACCGGCGAAACGTCGTTTTGAGCATCGACACGGACAAAACCAATGAAGAAGACCTCCTCAATGCCGTAACCCAAGCCAAAATGCTGCTGGAGCCTCTCCATTGCTTTCTGACGGAGTACACTAGCTATGCTGATACTTCCTCAATTCCGGGCCACTACGTGCTCTTTTGGGAGATCAAGGCCGGAGGACCATCCCAGTTGTTGAAGCTTGATCAGATGGTGATGGAGGACTGCTGCTCCGCCGTCGAACAGTCGCTCGATTCGGTCTACCGGCGTTGTCGAAGCAGGGACAAGTCAATTGGTCCATTGGAGATCAGGGTGGTGAAGCAAGGCACATTTGATGCACTCATGGATTTCTGCCTCTCCCAGGGGTCTTCTGTGAACCAGTACAAGACACCGAGGTGCATCAAATCAATTGAGGCATTGAAGGTATTGGATTCAAGAGTTGTGGGCAGGTATTTTAGCAGCGTGACACCCTCCTGGGAGCCTCCTAGCGCCAACACTAGCTAGTTTGATGGTGCGAAATTTCTGGACTGATGAAGTCTGATGAACTACTGATCACTGTAAAAGCTCTCTTCCTTCTTTACGATGCATGTACATCTTGGGTCTAAATTAATGCGTTGCTCTGTCTGTCTAATTCCATCGTTTGTTTAGTTAGACAAGGGAGTGATATAATTTCCCAGTTGGCAGTTAGAATGAACTTCGTAACGCCATCCACCCAAATCTAAGCGCCAATATTAGATTTTCTATGAACCATACAATTATATATCACAGTTTAACTCAAAAAATAATAATCATAATAACCAGGATAATGCAAAACGATCGGATTGGTCATGTTTATTATAATCCAAGGACAAAATTAAACTAAGTTATATTTAATTAGTCATAGGCACGCTATTACATTATTATTAATCTCTTAGATCAGGTAGCACCATTTTTTACGAAAAAAATCCATTTTGTCACAGTCTAGCATTTCACAATTTCGATGGAAAGGATTATCACCGGTATTTCTCACAACTTTTCTTGGAAATGTTCTATCAATCTCGAAAATCACAAAATTTAACGGAATATATCCTCGCTAAGTAAGTATTCCTTTGCATGGGGTGATTATACGGGTATCAACAATGCACGTCGAAATTCAAAACATTTTACCTGTAAATATTATTATACACGTGCATATAAAATGACCTTTAACTTACGAAATTTTGTTATTGTTTATTTCAATTAGAATAAATTTTACTTCAGAAAGTTATATTTATTTATTTTATTAAATATAGGATCATTTTGTTAAGTACAGAATTACTCTATATTGAGTATAGAATTACTCTTTATATAAATTTAATTGTATTAAATATGGACTAAAATTATTTTAACGATAAAATACCTACAAATAAAGGCATTGCGTAGTCATTTATAATATCAACATGAAATAGAACTTGAAATTCTTTTACAAATATTAAGTAGTAAGTTTGAAGATGTAGGTAGTGGTTTAAAACACTTTCGTTGTAATTGAATCTTTGAGATACTTGTTAAAATTTATATTAAAGAGCTTTTTACTATAAAGGGAAAATCAAATATAATTATCAAAAAAAAGAAAAAATAATGAATTCTCGTAAATGTCTTTTATCCAAATTTAAGTTTAAAATTTAAAAAAATTAATTAACCTCATCACCGGCCCAAGTCAACCAAGTCCACCAGTCATTGGCCATGGGTGGCTGGTCCAAGGCCATGGGCAGCAGCCCTTAGCCGTGGCTATGCTCGGCCAGCCTGGGCACCTCTAGCCTTAGGCACTTGAGCCTATCCTATCTCTATATAAAATAAAAGGTTTTTTTTAAATTAAAGGGCAGTTTTATTATTATCGATTTTTATAAAAATTAGTTATAATTCCCCCTTAGTAAAATCAAAATATGTTCTTTATCTACTGTAATGACCAGGTTCAAAGTATAACATAATAACCTAAATCATCTCTTATGGTTAACTAAGTTGAAGAGTTATAATCTATTCTCACTTATAAACAAGTTTTATCATTAAAAATAATTAATCGAATTGAAGATCTATATTTCATTTCCACTTATAAAAAAGATCTTACCTTAGTAAGTATCATGTGAGACTAAGTCGAGGAAACTCATAGTTCACCACTTTAAGAAATTCTATCCTCAAAATGCTTAAATGTGATCGGGCCGATTGCTAGCCCAAGCCAACAACTTAGCCAACATTTCAAGTCCAACATTTCGTATCCAAATCCAAGCTACCTATCGCCTAGCTGTCCGGTCTCTTTGGAAGTGCTGGAAGTCATATCTCGAGTGGGCATAAAGTGTAAAATAATAGGTTAAATTATCTCTTACAAAGTAGTTAACCAAGTTAAAAATCTATATTACAGGATTTTATCATATTATATTAGGTATTAAATATGAAACTAAGTTAAGAAATCTCACATCTACCCCCTTACATTACACCGCTCAGGTTTTTTTCGCTCTCATTTCATTTCAAGTTTTTTTGTGTTGTTGTTAATTCTATCCCAATAATAATTCAATGGGCCTATTGATACTTCCCTAATTTGAAATTATTACTATTATTATTTAATGAGGAAAGCATTACCCAAATTATAAATGATAAAAACATAGTTAAATAAATTTGGTATTTAATATACATATTTTTATTATTATTTTTTATTATAGGGAAATTTTGAAGAATAAATCTACTAAATTTGAAATTTTAAAATATTGATAATTTAATAATTATACTATTCAAATTAAATTTATTATTTAATATACATTTTTAATTTAGAGTTGTAAAAAATTAATTATTTATTTTTGTGTTATTTATTTATATATTGTTATTTATTATACACGAATTAAAAAATTCAAAATAAATTTCATATATTTATTAAAAATTTATTTATTAAAATTATTTTATTATTTATTAGCAACTATGTTTTTTGCTAAATTAAATCAATATTCATTATTTTTATTCATTAAATAAATAATGATAAATTTTAATACATTTAAAATTATACAACTCAAAATAAATTTGATATTTAATATCCACATTATTGTTATTATTATTATTTATTAGGAAATAATTTAAACATACTACCTAAATTAGGAATTTTAAAAGATTATTAATTATACTACTTGAATAATAAATATACATTCTTAACTTAGATTTTTAAAATTTTGATTTTTTAATTAAATTTTTATTTATATATTGTTATTTACTATTAAGAAAAACCTTAGAGTATAATTTAAATTTTATAAAATAAATTTCATATATTATTTAAAATGTTAACTTAATAAAATTAAAATTAATTTTAATATTTTTATACAAGTATATTTTTGTTAAGTTAAATAAATATTCATTATTTTTATTTTATATAATATAGTAATATTTTTGAAATTAATTTTTCATATTTTTAATGTATGTCATATTAATAAATTTTAAATGTGCCATGTGCATCACACGGGTTCACGACTAGTTTTCTATTAAAAAGCTCTTATATTAACTTTATTCTCTTCAATGTGCCTATTTTACATAATTTATATTTAATTTTCATTAGTTATCAATAGGGTTGTTCAAAGTTTGAGTAAACTTGATTTTGCTTGGTATTCGATTTGAAAAAACTCAATATTAAACTAGTCGTGCTGAATTTGAATATGCACAACTCGATATTAAGGAATAAGATTTTTAATTATATTTATCTTAATTTTCTTTACATAAATATAACCAAATCATTATATAGTATCAAGTCAAATAAATTCATATATTATTAAATTATATGCTATGAATAATTATGTCAAATTTGAGATGTTTTAATTAAAAATTAAATTTTAGCATAAATTATACAAAAAATAAAATTGAATTAAATTATTAAACTAGCTCAAACGATTCAAATTTTATTTAACTCGACCCAAACTTGATATCAAACGGAGAGCGGTTAGTCGAGTAAAACAAGACGACACTCCCTTGACGAGCACCCGCGGTTGTAGATAAAAAAATTTGAATTCTTTGGGTAAAAGTTACCCATGTTTTTTTTGTGCGTCTGTGGGCTCTTAGCCGCCTATATGCCATCTAAAATAAAACCGACTTAATTTCCCGGGAATTTTTTTGATGTGAAACAACTTTTTTTAAACTAGGGCGGGACACGTGGCGAGTATCTATTGGCTAATAGGGCACCTTGGCTAGCTCGAACCCGCAACCCTGAACTGCCCTAGCCAAGCACCGCCGCTCCCGACGCCCTCCTCGCCGCCGACGTCGGCCCAGTCTGAAAGGTTGCACCTCTTCTTTTTAGTGTTTCGGTTTGGAGGAGTGTTTTGCTCACAACACGATAGAATTTCTCTCTTCGGGTTCCTGTACATGGGAAGGTTCCTAATTTGTATAATTTGGATGTCGAATATGTATCTGTTGCACGCATGTTTGTATGTGAATTTTTTTTAATGCATACATACATAGAACGGTTGGTTACTTTCATTCGTTGTTTTAGCTAGCCCTTGTTGTGTTTGTTTTTGTAGTCATTGGAATTTTTATACCGTTGGTTATTCTTGTTCACGTATGTGCTCAATTTTAATTTTTTTGGTAAAACTAAAGTAAAGCTTTCATATGTGCTGATAGAACACCAGTACAATGGCGAACTACGATCTAACCAATCGAATTGCTCCAAACCTGGATAGACATCTTGTGTTTCCCTTGCTAGAGTTTCTCCAGGAGCGCCAATTTTGTCCGGACGATGAGATTCTTAAAGCGAAAATCGAGCTGCTTAGCCAGACCAATATGGTTGATTACGCCATAGATATCCACAAAAGTCTCCATCACACCGAAGACGTACCTCAAGGTTCCTTTCTACAGTACAAATTTCATTTTGTTAACTACTGATGGATTTTTTATTCCTGGATTATTCAGTTTTCTGTTATTTATTTTACGAGGTTTGGTTTTAGTGCTGAAGATGCTTGATATCTCAGACTTTATTGCTTGCTAGTGCGTGTTTCTACCTTTGGTCAATAGTATTATGTTGCCTATTAGGTTAAAATATTGACTGTCTGCGTGCATTTAAAGCTATCATTCATACGTTACTATGTATAAAATTGGTGCCAAAATATGGCTTGGTAGACACGACACTATGACATCTCTTATAAACCATCTTTGAATGCCTTACTTTTCCTACCTTATCTCTTATTTTATGGGATTTATATAATGCTTGATTTTACCTTTTTATGTTTCTTTGTAGATATGGTTGATAGGAGAGTGGAAGTGGTTGCTAGGCTTAAGTCATTGGAGGAACTGGCAGCCCCTTTGGTAGGCTTTCTGCAAAATGCTAATTTAGTTCAAGAGCTCAGGCCAGATAGGCAGTACAATCTGCAGATGTTAAATGACCGCTTCCAGGTTTGTTGGCTGATTGTCACCATTATATTATGGAGTTGCGCTTGTAATTCATGACTTGAAGGCAGATTTGTTAGTTGTGTCAATTAATCTTATGTTGTTATTAGCATTTGCTTTGAAGTAGCTTTAACTGAGAAATTTAGTGAGATTTTCGCAATTGTTTTGAACTATACAACATATACTTGTCATTTGTAGTATTATGGTAATTTTTATCCTATCCTGATGCAACTGCAATTGTGCCAGAACAACCCTGTATATTGAATTGCATCATCAATTCTGTATCTCATCTGTGTAATCTTTAAAATATTAGCACTTCTCAGCCAAAATCTTTCTTGCTCGCAGATTGGTCCAGAGCAGATTGAGGCTTTGTATCAGTATGCAAAATTTCAGTTTGAATGTGGAAATTACTCCGGTGCTGCTGACTACTTGTACCAGTACCGTGCTTTATGTACTAATCCGGATAGAAGCTTGAGTGCATCCTGGGGAAAGCTTGCTGCAGAAATTCTAATGCAGAACTGGGATATTGCTCTTGAGGAACTTAACCGTTTAAAGGAGATTATTGATTCAAGAGTATGTTCACCGCAGATCTTTATTTTAAATGTTTGTGTGATTATTATGCCCTTTGTTGATGTTCAGTTATTGTGTTACTGTATGCAGAATTTTTCATCTCCTCTAATTCAGTTGCAGAATAGAATATGGCTGATGCATTGGAGTCTTTTTATATTTTTTAATCATGAAAATGGGAGAAATGGTATCATTGATCTCTTCTTTCATGACAGGTGTGTTTGTTTTTCTGTATTTTTTACTTTTATTATCCATTAATTTTTTTAAAAAAGTTTCTGAACTTATCATGCTGACAATTGCAGATCTTGCTTCTTATACTGTGTTTAAGAAAATAGTAATTTGATTTCTCAAAAACTACAATTTGAGAAGGCTGAATTTTTTATTTTTGGTAATTCAGTTAGCTTTAGTTCCCATTTTCTTTTTTCAACTTTAAGTGCCCGGAGATGCATCTGTTATTACTGCAGTAATTTTTCTTTTATATTTATTGCGATTTAATTTTTTGTGAAGTCTGCATTAAAATTGATTTTTTGGTTGCTATCTTGTTGGGCGATCAGGATTGCTAGGCTAGACATCCATCTTAACCTATGCATCTCCATCGCTTCCAACTTATTAATATGGTACCTTTTGGTAGCCCAATATGTTTCTCGATATTGTAAATCCAGCCTTATTACTGCCCGTTAAAATTTACCCTTCAAGCTTAATGCAATACGATGATTCAATGCTTTGTATCCCATGGAATTGCTGCTTGATGGTTGAAATGGAGGGCGGCCTCAAGTGTACTTTGTGATTGCCGTATCCCAATGAGCTCAAAAGGCTTTATGAAGGAGTAATAGAACATGATAAGTGAGATATACATTACTTAAAAGAGTTTGTATAGGACCAAGAAGGGATAATGAAGGAGAGAACTCCTTAAGATGGTCATGAAGATTTTTCTCTCTTCTCTGCATTTTCTTTTGCTGTGCTCTTTGGGTTTCTTTTATAATATACAATTCTGTTTTCATTTATTATGTTTTTCCCTTTTGATGTTGCCATTTATTGATAAGCAGATTGTCAAAGAAAGAGAAGGACTGCTCGTGTCAATGGTTTATCAACTTTTATAATCCCACGAATTGTTATTTACTTATTTTGTTGTGTCAATTTCCAGGTATCTTAATGCAATTCAAACAAATGCTCCACATCTACTTCGTTATGTGGCAACTGCTGTAGTGGTCAATAAACGAAGGAGAAACATGCTCAAGGAGTTGATAAAAGTTATCCAACAGGAGCAACATATTTATAGGGACCCCATAACTGAATTTTTGGAATGTTTATATATCAATTATGATTTTGATGGTGCTCAAAAGATGCTTCACGAATGTGAAGATGTAAGTTCATGCCATTTCAGTGATGACTCCTTTAGCTCCCGCTCCCAATTAGTATATTTTTCGCACTTGAACTGTTTCTCAATGTAGTTTTTCATGTGCAATGCCCAAACTAAATATGCATATTAAATTCAAGTATTTTTTTATTAGAGCTTTGTGAGTTAATTTTTTGTATGCCCTTCAGTTGAATGACACTGTGATTGTTAGCATCACATACATTTGCTATTTGCATCACATATACATTTGCTTGTAATAACTTTTTATGTGAATATGTAGGTAATTGTGAATGATCCTTTTATTGGAAAGCGTGTTGAAGATGCTAACGCTTCTACAATTCCTCTGAGAGACGAGTTCTTAGAAAATGCCCGTTTGTTTATTTTTGAGACATACTGCCGTATCCACCAACGTATTGATATTGGGTAAGCCCTTTTGGGGCGGCTGTGGCCAGTTCATGTGAATCTTGTGTTTTGAAATCGTATAGTCATGGTCTTCTTGTCCAAAAATAAAATCAAATGTGTCTGCATGGTAAAGTATACGCTTTACTGAATTGTTGGGCCTTTCCCGCTGGCTGATGCATTTTGAATTCAATGCAGGATGCTTGCCCAGAAATTAAACATGACTTTTGACGAAGCAGAGAGATGGATAGTGAATCTTATCCAGAGTGCCAAACTTGATACCAAAATTGATTCCAACTCCGGAACCGTTCTGATGGGCCCTAATCATTTCAATGTGTAAGTTTATCTGTGCAAATAGGCATAAAATTGAACATATGAGTAATGCTTAATTGATTAATACAAGTTCTTTGTCTGGCTTTATTATGTCAACAGGTATGAACAGATAATCGAGAACGCGAAGCAGCTATCTTATCGCACTCTAGTGTTGGCCAAGAATGTGATAGAGGCAGCTCCTGCTCCTCTCTGATGTGGAAGGCATTGTCGTTATTTCAAGATTTCAAAAGTAAATTAAACCTTAAAATTTTGTTCCATCCAACCTACGTATCATTTTCGGTTTCATGACGATCAGAACCTCTTGGCTTGCTTCCGTCAATGGGCATGCATGCAGGCAGGTTCATCTCGCTGGCGCTAATTGGGCATGCATGCAGATCTTGTATGTTTTTCTTTTGTATAAACTTTTCCGCAAGCATAGTTAAAATTTTTGAGTTCTTCAACTTGTTTTTTAGTATTTACTCGGGTTGACTTGAAGCTGATATTTATGATGGGAAATTCAACAATTTTTAATGTTTATATTATATTCGCATCAAATAATTTAACTAACTCGGAATGCATGGTAGAAGGAAAATCTAACCTAATTTTGGGAAGCATTTTCTTCCACAATTGACCATTGTGCCGAATCATATACTGCTGCACAAGCAGCAATCAGTATTTACAGTTGCACTAGTGGTAATCCGGAAGGTTTGCAACCATAGATTAGTTCATAAAATGAACTTCTATATCAATTGTATAAGAACTTAGAAAAGAAAATATAAATTGCGATAGAGAGAAGTACAGGTAAAATAAAAAAAAATTGTGTTAGAGAGAAGTAAAAGTAAATTTATTGGAGCTTCACTTTTTTCCAAGGTAATTGGAGCCGTGGTTAAAACATTTAAGAATAGTGATCTGTTCTTTTTAACATGTGAGCTTTCACATTAAAGAATCAAAATACGGCAACCTTGCTTTGGCCAAGATTAGGAGCTGCCTGCTATTAGAAGGAGAGAGAGATTTATCAGTTGAGTAAGCTGAATTAGGTCCAAACAGCCTTTGGTAAACTTATCAATAAACACCCCTGCTAATCTAATCTTGAATCTTCACCACACCCGTATACCCGTTTCCCCGTCATCGCGCAAGAACATACCCGCCCCTCAACCTCAGAGCTCTCCAGCCTGGGCTGGCCATGGCGGATCACAACATCACCCCTCCCAATCCCAACTCCCCTTCTTCTCTTCTTC
>JAVDBV010002616.1:13827-28674 GCA_032619315.1 Piper longum
GAGAGGATCCCGGCCGAGCCCGACAAGCTCACTGTCATCCTCGTCGGCGCCGGCCTCGCTGGCCTGGCCGCCGCCCGGCAACTGACCTTCGGCTTCAAGGTGGTCATGCCCAAGGGAAGGAAGCGGTCCGGTGGGAGGGTCTACACCAAGAAGATGGAAGGTGGGACTCGGATTGCTTCGGCTGATTTGGGCGGCAGTGTGCTCACTGCCTGCACTTGTTGCTGGTGAAGCCGCCATACGTTTTGAAGGAACGCCTCCTACTGATGCTGTCACCCGTGTGCTTCAGATTCTGAGAGGTTTGTCATTTGTTTTGTTCTTCCCACCGTGTCTTCCGTTTCTTCTCTTTTAACCATTATTTGTCTCCATCTTCCTCCCTTTCCCTCTCACTACATCAACATCAATAGTTAGTTTTTTCATATGCAGACTGACTTAACGAGTGCTTGTAACTCTTCGAAACTAAAATAACATTGCGGCAGCTTCTTAAGATGATGATTGATAAAGGGCCAGCGATTTGCTGGTTGTAGCATTTATTTGATGGGTTTATATCTCCTTAAGCAGGGGTATTTAAAATTTTAACGGTAATAATTAAGTTATTTTTTTTTCAATTAAAAAAAGTTTAATCAATCAATTTCAGCGTGGCAACGGGTTTTCTGTAGCACTTGCTTTAGCGCCTTGATGAAGATGTGCTATTGGGGCTATTGTAACATTTTGGTTGCAACGATTGCGTCAATGTGTGGATAGCTAGAGTAATTATCAACTAAGTGCCTTGGAGTTGATGACAAGTTTAGAGTCTTTTGACCGTTTTAGCTTTTGTGTGCAATGCGACTTGGAGTAGAAATTGTACATATGATCTTATGAATCCTCCCTGATTGCAGGTATCTATGAACCGCAGGGGATTGAGGTTCCGGACCCAATCCAGACAGTATGTACGAGATGGGGGAGTGATCCCTTTAGCCTAGGTTCCTATTCAAATGTTGCAATGGGAGCATCGGGGGATGACTATGATATTCTAGCGGGCGGCCGTTCTTCCCAGAAGAGGCCACCAACAGGCGATATCTCGCCACGATGCATGGAGCATTCATGAGTGGCTTGAGGGAAGCAGCCAATATGGCTTACCATGCTAGTAAAGAGCCATGAAAATGAAAATACAGAGAAGTCCATCCAAAGACACTCAATCTTGCGCAGCTCTCCTTGCTGATTTGTTCAGAGAGCCTTATCTCGAGATTGGTAGCTTCTCCACTATCTTTGGTAGGAAGACTTCTGACCCCAAGTCAGGAGCAATCTTGAGAGTAACGTTTGGAGGGTCTAGGAAGAAGACCCAAGAAGGAGCAAAGGTTGATCAACAACAACATTCCAAAAAATTGCTGTTTCAGCAGCATCAGTCGTACTTTAATGAGCAGCAGCAGATTCATGTTTACACTTTACTCTCGAGACAACAATCGCTTGAGTTGAGGGAAGTGAGGGGTGGGGATGAGATGAGACTGTATCATCTATGTGAGAAGGTTGGCGTGAAATTAGTGGGCAGAAAAGGTTTAGGACCTGCTGCAGATTCCGTCATTGCTACTATTAAAAGCCGAGAGGGGTAAAAAGCGTCACTCTTCAATAGGGCTGCTAATTGAAGAGTCTCATCTCATCTCATGTTAAAGGTGATACTAAACTGACTTGTAATATCCTACCACGTCTTTATGTTATTCGCACTGGTAGTGAAACAAAAAGATCAGTATTAAGTACTTTTGTTCGAAAACTATTTGTAATTTTGAACTTTGGAACCAAAACTGTGGACTACCAATTCCTCCAAAACAGCCTTTTATACCTTACAGCACTCTTCGTAAGTTTGTAACCTCTAAATCCTAGCCGCCAGTACAAAATAGCATTCCAATTTCTACACCATGCCAGACTCGCAACAGCCGAAATACACCAGCAATCTAGCACCCCTCTCAAAACAAACCATGGGGCCGGAAAGCGACTCATCAGCATAAGCACGAGCTAAATAGCACCCTTGCAAATTATTTCCCTGTGATGGGGTCTCCGATGACCATTACAATTCCAGAGAATCGCAAGCTATTTTGTTTAAACACCACCTTCCAAATACTCAATATGAATCATCTGCACCACCTTCAGCTCAGATATATCTAAAACTACAGACATCAAAACTCTTTGAAATTTATCTACATTTCCCTACAATCTAGAGTCAGCTATTTTATCGGTCGTATGGGAATTCCAAATCATTCTCAGTCACTTTAAATGGCTGCGCATGCTCGCCAGAGCAGTGCAAATTCCACATTTTGAAGTAAGCTCTTTCCAGATTCTTCACCTGCGGCAATCATTCAAAGTAGAACTTTAACAAGAGAAAATTTTCACTTTTAATCTTATGAGGCAAAAGAAAATAGAAAAACCAGATAAGTGATTTTTTTTGTTATCAGCAGTTTGCATAACTTACCCAACGCACTGTATCAAATAATGGACAGGAAAGCCGAATGGCCTTGAGTCTATTAGCAAGTACTTGAAGTTTTGGACGGTTCTCAGCTAATTCAACAGCCTTATCTTCGTATTCTTGCATGCTGTAAAACAATGTTGAACCAATATACAGTTCAAATATAACTGTCATAATATCTTAAAATACTTGAAGAAAAAGCACTTCAAACTGAAAGAATGTGATTTTTATCCAACAGTCCTCGACTTACTATTATAAAATTTCCATCCAAATTTGTGTTAATTTGTTAGTAAGAAATTTTGCTATGTCACGCCAATTAGCCAATGCTTTATACATAGAAACTATACATTACCCTAAGGAAACTATCAAAACTTTGATTATGTTAGGATGTATCATTTTCAGATATGAAAACCGTTCAGTTTTTTTTTCTATAAGATCTGCCAAAAGAATTGTCTTGGCATTAACTGCAATTACCTGTTGGCTATCATTTCCTCTCCAACCCCAGTGGCAAGACAAAGAGATCCTGCCACTCTAGTTGCCATTTTCTCAAGGGGCAGCGTTATCATCGGCAAACCAGCCCACAAAACATCTGTTCCAGTGGTGTGAGCATTACATAGTGGCCTATTTGTCAATGCCACGAGAATGTAAAAAAAATATTTAGAGACAATGTTTAACAATTACAAGAATTAGGTAAAATAAGGCATATAAATATTATGCTTACGTGTCAAGGAATAAATCAGCCAGAGCACTTCTTCTAATATGTTCATTTTTCATAGCAACATCAGTAAAAACAATTTGTTCCGGACAAACACCTTGTGCAGCAGCATCTGCAAAGTATTGAAAAGTCAATAAATTATGAAGACAATAGACGAAATATGTCAGCATTTTGATATGTAGATTGATTATAAATCGACTAATTTCTAGTCAAAGATCAAATATGGGAAGGACTAAACATTAAAATATAGATATTCCTGTGCTTCATTAAGATCGTTTGTTATTGCCATCATCAACACTAGCATTATCAACATCATCCTCTCAATTAATAAGTTTGGGTTGGCGGAATGGATTTTGTAATGCAGTTGATCGTTTTCTCATTTATATGAATGGGACAAAACCATGCAGATCAAAGTGGCAAATTTTCACTCTCGCTGCTCTTCCAGTAGCAATTTGGAGAGAAGGGATAATGACATGAAAACTAAAGCAGCTTTTATATCACCAATGTCATCATTAAATAGTAATCATGAGATACAAGTAGACTGAAAAATATTAATAGAGCCAGTATTCCACATAAACGTACATGCACGCAATCTCATCTCGCCAGCAGCAGGAAACCTAAGCAGCCACAAGACACTGTTGGGAACACGCTTGAGAATATTGCACCTGCAAAAGGGGAAGATGCATAAATTATGCCTAACTGATTACATGTTAAAGCCATGCAAACTCCCAGCTTTTATTACAAACATAAAATGTTTACAACAGGCAAAAGTAACAAATGCACCCCCCACTAATACATTTTTTCTACTTAGTATGCTCTGAAATCTAAACTACCAACTTACCAGGCGGTGAAAATACGGGGATCCATTTTGTACAGTTGGTTAAAACAGGCAAACACGAATTTATCATCTGGAAGCCCATAATCTGATCTCTTATGTCTGCAAACTGGTTCCAGGACATCTCGATTTTTCTGAAAAACAGTTAGTATGGTTATTCTTAAGATGAATAGATATGACAGTTGACACAACTAACACAAATCAAATGCAAACTTGTACAATGAAGATTATAAACTGAAACCTGCTTATAGTCATTAACAAAATAGCAATGGGGAAGATGAACAAGATTTTCTGAGTAAATGTGAGAGAGCCTTGTAGGTGAAACAAACTGCAACCAAGAAAAATGATTTCCACATTGATTGGCACTGCAACACTTT
Source organism: Piper longum (assembly GCA_032619315.1). Lineage (NCBI taxonomy): Eukaryota > Viridiplantae > Streptophyta > Magnoliopsida > Piperales > Piperaceae > Piper > Piper longum. The sequence goes on from JAVDBV010002616.1 coordinate 18,189, forward strand.
CCCATCCTTGTCAAAATAAAGTAATTGAGAATTGGAAAACGCACCTCATCAGTGACCAAGTAGTCAATGTAAGTTGCACCTGTCGTACCTGGAAATCCCATGTAAGACACTTGAATAGGAGCGGGCTGCATGGCAAAAACTTCATTTCTCGCACCCTATGAAGATTACTAATTAAGTTAGTAAAATTAAACCAGCTATTATATTAAAAAACACAGAATACATAATGAACTACACATTCTATCAAATATTGAAAAAAAGGAGTATGAACAAGTAAAAAATAGTGATTACAATGGTTAAATAACCGGGAAAAGGTAAAAAAGTTGAGAAGCTCTGATAGTAATAATTATTCTTTAGGCATTCCTATCCGTATCTTGGTTAGACCATAAACAAAATACAAGCAATTATCCAAACCAAAACAAGCAATACTAGCCACAATGTGTTCCACTAGCAGTAAAATTTATAGGCAAAAGGAGGCATTTTTAATGCTCCGAAACAGTTCATCACAAATTTATCATAGCCCTGAAGTTTAAATTTGCCAAAGTAATGCACAACACATTATGAGGAGTTAAACAATATTACTACCCAATTTTAGTTGTTTTCAGATTTTTTTTGGACAAAATTAATTCTGAGTTGGAGTTCATCAGATTGTCGACAAAGAGCAAACAAAAGCAAAAGCAAAAGCCAAAAAAAATTACCTTTGTATATCCATTCAAATTAATCAAAACTTGTATTTTGTCTTCATTAATCAATCTAGCAATCATGTCAGAGGACATAGAAGACACATCTATAAAGTGCTCAGCTTCAGTCTGAATACGCTGTCGCCACTCACTACCATCATTTTGGCTTAAGGCATAACAAAACACCTGTGGATCAAAGGTTTCTTAATAAATGCACCATATAAAAAATTTGCAACAGCCAAGTACGGAACACTAATGTACCTCTACATTTTCTCGGTTGTGCATGCCAAACACAGAGCCCATAAGATGTGAAAGGGGGTGATTGGCAAAATCACTGCTAACGTATCTGCCAAAAACAATTTTTTCCAGCATCAATATTAAGGAAAAAAAATAGTATCAGCTAGTGTGGATATTCCTATGTCAGCTCAAGTATATAATTAGATTACAAGGACGGTTGGATGATGGAGGGAACTTTGTCCAACTTGAAAAACTCAAGGCCATTTGATCTAAGATGGATGGCTAGATCTCCTCTTAGCTGATGTATGCATATCCACACTAGCTGATACAAAGCTATCTCAACTACTAATAGGGTATTCAGTTGCATTGTTTTGAGTCTATTTATTGGAAAAATTTTAAAAAGTAACAATAAAAACATGTTTGCTAGAAAGTTGAAAAAATATAATAAAGTGATAAAAGCACTCTTCAAAAACCTTCACAAAATGTTAGAAAATAAGAACGAAGGGTTGATCCCTTTATATTTCCTCAAACACTTGAATAAAAATCCCCCAACAATTGTAACTGCCAACTGTTATTTTATTACTCGATCACTTTTTACAATTGCAACAAAAAACACTTCAAATTTTCTTGAGATTTCATACAAAATTTTCTATTGCAACCAAATGCCCTATAAGCTAGCAGAAAAAAAATATATCATAAGATCACAAAGCAAAAGAAACACACCCAATTCTCAATCTTCTGCTTCCACCTTGGCTCTTCACCGGTACTGAAGGGGGATATGTGAAAGAAGGAAGACCATAACGTGATGCAATCAGAGAACAATGAGCTGCATATTTTCGACTACAAAAAGAAGGAAAATGTGGATATACAACCTTTATCAACTGTGAGAAGATAGGTGTATAAATTAAATTACCTGATCTCTAATGCAAGCATCGGGTCAATTGGGTAAGCTATTGCATGAAATGGTTGAACGCTAGGAAGGAGAGACATCTGAAAATAACTCATTGTCAAGAACTCCATTTTCAAACTAAAAAAAATAACTATAAGATACATCCATTACCTGAATTTGTCGCTTTATAATTCCTTCAACCTCTACGAACTTCTGCTCCCTATCTTCCCAATTGCAGACAACCTATAAGAGAACAAAGAGATTTGCTGAGACCATATATGAATGAGAAACAGTATGAGCAAGAATCAATTCTAATAGTGCTGACTAAACTAAAGAAAATGGAGAGATATGCAAGCACTAGAGTGCAGCAGGCAATTACTCTTCTGACACAAATCTTTGCACTAAATAGGTCAGGAAAGGGGTGTTCCTAGTTTTGCTGCAACAAGAAGTCTTGATCAGGTAATGCTATGATAAGCATAGAACAAGGTATTTGCCAGATTACAATTTTAGAATTACAGAAAAATTAAGGTTTTGTTTCAAGGATGGGAATTTTTTGGGTCTAATCAATTGTCCAATTTTTAGACATCTGGCGATTTTTGCATTTTTATGTTAAAAAAGAAAAATATAATTCTTTTCTAAATTAGCCAATCAAATGCAAGGAAAGAAACAAACAATTTTTTCTAGAGGAACACTTTTATTCTTTCTAAACAAGTTTTGGATTGAAATTCTCATTAGCAGTATAAAATATAATTTTCAAAAACAAGAAAAAGTAAAAATTGCTTATAAATTCACTTAAAAAAAGAAGCATTCGCTTACAATCATATTTTGTTCGACTGCATGTTATCTCCATCCTCTTGAATGGAGAAACTATTTACACAAATCCAAGAAATCGATAACTAAAAGGATCTGTACTATCACCTGCAGTGTATGAAGCAAATTGCAGGTTGCTTCAGGAAAATCAGGCCTCAAAGATAAAGCTTGATTGTAGCTCTTAATCGCTGCCTCCACAAGACCACTTAAACAAAGAAGGACAAGGGAAAATATCAGCCACAAATCATGTCCAAACCATTCAACAGCATACATACGTGTGGATATAGAAGAAAGAGAGAAACCTGTCCTTATAAGCAGAAGCAAGATTGGCATGTGCTTCGGCCATAGTTGGTCGAATAGCAATAGCCCTTAAATAATCTTGAATAGCATCATTGACCCTACCAATTTCTTTGAATGTGTTTCCCCTGTTAACAAGACCATCAGCTGCCATAGGGTCAATACGAAGGACTTCCTTATAGCAAGAAATAGCATCTGCATAATTTCCCTGCCACAAGTAACAAACCACATCAATTGCCAAGAGATAAAGATGCCCACAAGCAAATCACCGGAGAGTCTGGAATCCGATGCATAGTAAGGTGAGATGCCAACCTGTTGTTTATAAATAACGGCCAAATTGCTGAAAGGAGCAGACAACCCATTTGTAACTCCTAGCGTAGCCTTATAGAATGAAGCAGCGGCACTTATCATGTTCCTGAATAAGTAAGATAAGATCCATTTGTAAGACCACTAGTAAAGAATTACACATGAAAACTGAATTTTGTAATTACCGTTCCATATAAACATTCCCCATGTTGGTAAGTGCCTGGGGATGAGTGGGTTGGAGAGCAAGGCAGGACTTCAACATATGCACCAAAAAATTGTCATATAAAAGGGAATAGAACTATTAATAAAGCCAATTACAAAAAAATTGACACAAACCACAGAACTAACCCTGTAGCAGCCAATAGCCTCATCCACTCTACCAGCATCTTTTAATGCATTGCCCTTTTGAATGTGGAATAACAGTTAAAAAATAGTGGCACACTTAAACATACAAGCTATACACTTCCTACATAATATTTATGATGAAGAACTAACCAGATTATTGTAGGCTTCCAAAAACTTAGAATCACAAGCAATTGCTTGTTTGTAATGGACTATTGCCAGATCCAGCTGGCCTTGATCATAATAGATGCTTGCTAGATTTCCTAAAGACAACATTGCACACTTCTCAGAGCAACGATGGAAAGATAAGACACAAGAAGTAAATTGAATGTCAAAGTTTGTCTCACCATAAGCCATAGCGTAATCAGGTCGGGCCTGAATAGCCCGCTGGTAACACATAATAGCTTCTTGTGGCATCCCCATAGCCTGGGAAAAGGGAAAAAGAAAGTCTGTCTTCTCTCCGGAAATAAATATCCAGAATTGACTGCAACTTCAATCTCTATTGGCAGAATTACATCATGGGCTTCTTACCTTGTACACATTTCCTTGATTCAGGTGGGCATCAGCAAATGCAGGTCTATGGAATACGGCTTCCTGATATAAAAAAGGAGAAAAACAGATAAATGACAAGTATAATTAATAGAGTATAAGCCAACTCCTATTCTCAATCGCAGCTACGTGTCCATACCAGATACATTACAAGTGACAAAACAAAAATTCTAATAGATAATTGGAAAATATTAATGGCAAAAGATAGGGACTTTCTACTGGGTACAGCTTTCTACTAAAAAATATGGAATTCTTTTGTATTTGCAAGATGCAAATTTTGAGGACCAAAAGCTGATGCACTGGCGCTACAAAAGGTTCTTGAGACTCACAGAATTTCTAGATCAGGTCAACAGCTCATTACTAAGTTAGACTGCAAAGTTCTTGTGCTAGTCCCAGTTTTTAAAAATCAAGCCCATGTTAGAGAGAGAGAGGTGCTTGGCAGCTTACCATATCGCCACCAAGAGATGGAACTTAGATTTCATATATCACACCCCAAGATCCATCTCTTGGTAGAGAGATGTGTATGCTGCCAGCTTAGGAGCTCATTCTACACTTTTCATAAATCATAAAATAAAAAAGAATGGGTATCTCACGCATAAGATAAAACAAATTTATAGGAAAGATCGACAAAAAAGAAAAAGTTAGCACCAAAATTGCAACTTGCCATTGGCACAGAATCTGAAGTCCTATACAGGAACTTGTTTAACAAATAGAAAACATACCTTATAGAACAAAAGGGCCCTTTTCAAATCTCCTGCCTCTAAGTAAAGACCAGCAAGATTTGACCAAGCAATTGCAAATGTTGGCTGAATACGTAGAGCTTCTGCATAACATTTATAGGCCTGTGGAAACCACATTCATAAAAATGATTTGGTGGGACCCACTTCTCAGTAACAAAACCAATTGTTAACGTATCTGTAAAAATGATAACAAAAAAGCATGCAAGTTTCTTCAACTAATGGAACAACCATATTTTTTTCTCTTCAGAAGATAACATTATCAATTAAATGCAAACAACAAAACCTCCATCACCACTGCCACTACAGACAGGTTGCAGCTAGTTGCATAGATTTTTTTTTTAACACATGAACGCTTACATGTCAAACCACAAATCCAATGCTGCTCTCTCAAATGCTCTTCCTAGAGAAGCTACTTAAATAAAGGAGAATAGGGTGAAGATTTGGCATTAGTCATCAAACACTTCCTATTTACACAACTTATAGAATGTAAGCAATCTCATTAACCACCCTTGTATAAGGTTGGGTCAAGCTTTGCAATATCTTGATATATCTCTGACATATCTATATCTTTGAGTTGCCGACACAATATTGAAGGGTGATATTTATGTAACCTTAATTTTAGATATGTTCGCAATATGTCAATGACATCTCACTAAAATAAGATAGTCAACATAGGATTTCAATAAGATGATTTACGATTGAACAAATTACACAAATTCGTTATAAATGAACATGATGGTGATGATCTTGAAACATATATTGACAGCTCTCTTGTTTTTATGCATTATATTTCACATAATTATATACATTTCTTGTTTGAAGTTCACATTCTATCATTTATATCATAATGTGATATATTATTTGAATGATCCATATGTAATTTAATACCTATTGTCTGTGTTATTATCTTTGTATTAACTTAAATTCTTCTTTTTATTCTACATCATTTGTTAGTACTAATTTTGTCATCAAGGAAAAGTACTAAGAGAAATATTCTGGATATCTCCGACATATCTCCGATATGTCATCTCCCTCACTGTCAGACATGATACCGATATCCAACATAGAAACCTTGGGTTGGGTATATTGAAGATTCTAATAAACCAGAATTACAATTGAAATCCCACAAGACCATAAATTACTATTAACCAAATACAAATCTTGCCCAATATCCTTCTTAAATTGAACATATTGCTTGATCTGAGCTCCCCCAGCCCATTCATTTGGGATAATGTATAAGATGGTTAATTTAACTCAAATAAAGAAAAAAAAAGAGGATCTGCATTTAAACAAATTATACAATTAATTGACTCAGCTGAAAAACACCACAAGCCACAGCTCTTAAATGGATAAATAAAAGATAATGGGGTTTCGTCATCCAAATTTTCTTTGGCGCATTCTGGTAACTAACCCAACTCTTAGATTTCAAACACCAAATGACAATCAATGGAAAAAGAAAAAAAAAATTCAATAATCATGACATAGAAAGCAAGTTAAAAAGGTAGCGTTAGTGGCTACACTTACTTCTTGCACCAAGCCTTGAGCCTTCATTAAATTTCCAAGATTGCTATGTGCATCTGCCTATTGTTCACATCATCAAATCAATGAACTCACTGTCTTTCAAGAAAGTTGAAGAATGTACTATGACAAAGAAAAACACAAAATTACCAAGTTAGGGTTTAATGCGAGAGCCTGACGACAACACTGAGTTGCCTCGTTAAGCCTTCCTTTCCTCATGTAAGCACTTGCTAGGTTAGACCATGCGTCACAGAAATTTGGACGAAGCTGCAGAATTAATAAGAGCCAAAAAATTAAACAACAATTGTTAAACTGCAATGATAACACAAAAACATCTATTTTAATATCCAGGCATATTACATTAACTCTATAAAAGAACAAAATGCATCACAAATCATTTCAGTTTAATCTATGTCAAAAATAGACTTCCATCAGTTGTCCACTAGCAAGCAGGATGAAAAAGTCTATGCCACCATAGAGTGAAATAAACATCTTGCCAACCACTGTCAACATTTATTCAACATTATATTACCTAAATTCAGAAAACAAATTTTAAGAAACAAGAAAAAAAAATCTTCTTTCATTATTAAAATGGCATACTATACTTAAAATGACTGCACATAGATTCATACTTGATTAGCCTCACTGGACAAAAAACAGGATTTAACTACTAATTAGGGGAAAAAAAAGTAGCATATCAATCATACTAACTGTCAAACAATGCAGATAAACATGTGCTCACCTCAATAGCAACTAGATAATAGCTGATAGCAAGATCAATGTTGCCTTTCTCCTGTGAACATGAAGAATAAAGTCATCAACTACAATCAAATAAGGGAGACTGTATCCAAATGAAATATCGCAGTAATTACCTTCCAAGCATTAGCCATATTGCCATAACACTCAGCAAAATGGGGCTCAATGCGAAGGGCTTCCTCATTTTTTGCAATACACATATCAAACTCGTGTAGCTAAACATAAAGAATGTCTTTCAGTTGACGGATTATAAAAACAGTACAACAATCTCTGTATCAGTAATAGATACTTTGAAGGAGAACAAATAAATCTGACCTGGAAATAAATAGCACCAAGCAACAGAAGGTTATCTGTCCTACGTGGGTTCTTCTCATAAACAGCATTGCAGTGCTCCAGAGCTTTTCTATAATTACCTGATCTATATTTTTGATGAGCAAGAGCCAAGTGGATGTCTTCATTAACTGCACAAGACGATCACGTCGAAAATACAAGCAAATGATCGTTATAATTAGGTCGCGTATCACGGCAAAAACACACCACTATTTGAAGCATTATAAACACATCCCTAGTAGGTAAAAATATAAGGAAAACATAGAGAATCATAGAGGAAATAAACAGAATTTGCCACAAAAATTGTGAAGTAAATCGGAAGGGTTCATCCGCTACAGTCATCTGCTAAAACAAGACCACGTTCGTAAAAAAAGGGGTAATTTATGATAATATAGGGTATAACCGACAAAGGGTAGATACGATATCGAGAGACTCCAAGGGGAAAAAAAAATCAACCAATTGATCACCCAGCTTTGGAAAGGCACAATTTTTTTGATCCGCAGTTGCACGGAAAATTCAATCAAATTAGGAACCATCGATAGAACCTAATGTACTGATAATTCTCAAAGCAGACAAAGCAACAAAACGATCAATGTGATCCAATTGCCACCTACCCGCCTTCAAAAGAAAAGAAAAGGATTTTTTTTTTCGATCTCTCCACCAAACACAATATCCCCAGAAAACACGCACCAAAAAAGGAAAAAGAAAATCAAACAAGAGAATTTCTCACCGTTACGAAGCTCGGTGGACTCCCCGGGCAGGGCGAGCGAATCTGGCAAGTTGAAAGGAACCCTATAGAACACGCCCCCACCGCCACCGCTACCCAATCCCTTCTGGTAAATCAGGCTCTGCAATTCCTGCTGCGTCGGCGCCGACACCTGCGCCCCCGCCCCCGCCCCCGTCGGCTGCTGCCGGGCGTCGCTCTGCAACGACAACATCATACTCTCCCCCGTATTCCTCCCCCTCCGCCGCCGCCGGAAATCTACTCCGACGGCCGAGCTCCGCCGTGGGACCTCCGGCGACGAAGCCGGAGAATTGAATTGAAAAAAAGAGAGAGGAGGACCTCCGGTCCGGTGGGTGTATGCGGCCTACGGTTTCCAGAATCTACGCCGCATATATTTTATTTTGTTTTTATTATATTATACATTGTCCTTTTCTATTACCATATAGTGGGTTTAAAAGTTTGTACGCCGGGGACGGTGCTCCCTGCGGCCGCCGCGTTATTCGTTTATACTATTATTTGTTTTGTTTGTGTATATATATGTCTATATCCACCGGAAGATAATGGTCGAGATATCATATTTTATATTATTATTTTTGCTCCTACAACACAACGTACATATTGTTCATCCCCTGTTTTTGGCCAAAACAAGTTGTATGTACAACTTGTTATGTGCCCCTTTTTTTACAATTGTAAATTGTAAGATTATTATTATTTTTTATCTTTACTACTGAGGATATATATTTTTAATGACTTAAAGCCTGTTATAAACATTACGACAAGCTTGAGGCTAAAATTAAATTTATTAGTAATATTTTATTGATTAATAATTTAATATGAACAAATACACAACCCCGAGTTATATATCATCGTAATCATCATCGTCATAATCATCATCATCATCGTAATCACCATCGGACAGCGTGTATCAAAAAGGCTATCTAAGAAAAAAAAAAAAGAGTTATCGAGAATGCAAATTACTCGGATATTGCTTTGTCTTACTAAACCTGATGTTATCAGTAAATTTCAATTTTGTTTTATTAATTAACAGACAAATTAGAGAGGACAATTTCGTAAAAGCAGAAACAAAAAAACCCCTAAATTTACTTCCAACTAATCACGGTTAAAACTAGGATAGCAGAGTTCCATCAATGGCGTCGTCAAGCTCTTACTCCCTCCTCTTCCTACTCTTTTGCGTTGCCCTCCTCTCTTTCAACGGTATGGATCTCAACTTTATTCGCTCTATGATCCATTTCTGTGTTTTTTTTTTCTTTGGTTTTCTCCTCCTCTAATTTTGGCTTCGGTTGGATGATTGGATCTTTTCTATACGTCTCCCAGTTGCCGGAAAGAAATCTGCCGATGTTACAGAATTGCAGATTGGGGTGAAGGTATATGCCGCTTATTGTTTGATAAAAATCTTGTTTTTCCCTGTTTCTGAGATTTTATTTGTCTATACTTTATTTTTTAAAAAAATGGACTGTGTTACTGTATAGTATAAGCCGAAGACTTGTGATGCTAAGGCTCACAAGGGTGACACCATCAAAGTACACTATCGGGTAAATGACTCTCCTTTTTTACGGGATTCCTTCCCTTGTGGCAATTTTTTTTTTGTTCGACATTTTTTCAATTTAACTATTATATGATCCTGTCATAGGGAACCCTTACTGATGGAACTGTCTTCGATTCAAGCTACGACAGGGGTGACCCCATTGAATTCCAGCTTGGCAGTGGTCAAGTTATTAAAGGTGTGCTTATGTATTCTTGACTGTCTTACATTTTTTTTTTTAGGTGATGAAGCTAATTTGCTGATCGATCATTTATGTATTGTGTGCTATGGACAACTTTTAATAGCACTTGCATGTGCGATGAAAAATGTTATGTTTGTATTTAAGAATGATCACATACTGATAAAATTTCCTTGATTGATGTTGGAAGTAATTTAAAATTGATAGTTGGGTTGAGTTGTATCAAATGATTGTGTAAGAACAGGTAACTATTGAAGATAAACTTCATAAGTTGACTTAGTCTATGCGTGGATGCTTGTGCATTATTTTGTTTCTTTATTCTTTGTTTGTTTTTACCAGCAAACTTGTGACCATCATGTATTATAAATATGAATGAAACATATTTTTAAGCGGCTTTGCACCTAGTTTTCAGTAACCAATTAGATGTTTGATGCTTGAACTGGATTTTACAGCAATGTGAATCCCATAAAAAATGCAATTTTGATGTTGAGCCTCGTGACCTTAACCTTGGTTTCTGCATGGCCAGCCAGGATCAAACTGACTGTCATTTGCAAACTTGAATTCCTTTT
>JAVDBV010002625.1:0-15765 GCA_032619315.1 Piper longum
AGCTTATCTATTTCGAGCCGAGTATTTTTTCGAGCACAAAATTAACGAGCACGAGCACGAGCCGAACCTAGCCGAACGCAAAAAGCTTGCGAGCAGGCTTGGCTCGTTTACACCCCTACACGTGTTTAATAAAACTACAAGGATGTGATCCCTTGCTAATTTTCGAACCGAAGCCATAGAAATATATGTGATATAAGACTCTTCCTTAAACTTATTATATAAGCATGCACACTTTTACGAACTTCAAGAATAAGAGTGTGAACAGTATAGGGATATATATGGATTACACTAGTACTCCTTCAAACTTGAGGTAGTACGAAGTAAATGGGTACTGCATAATGTAGTACATTTCCAAAATTTGTTGCACTAACTTAACTATTCTCTTTGCTACTCAAGTACCATGGCAGGTGTAATATGGAGGATGTGAGGGCATAAGCATTGTATGTATGAATATGAATATTAGTTGTGCATGCGTGCCAAAACTTCTTTAAGTATGCTTGCTTAAAGTCTAGTGTGAGGCAATTATGAAATTTCGTAAATTTCCATGGAAAATGGAATACCCATTTTCCAGTTTTTACTAGTTATTTTTTGGATCAATAACACTTGTTACTGAATATTTAAGCCCCTCGCATGTTTAGTTTGCTTGTTGCGTGTTCGGAACTACGTTTTTGGTCAATCCTAGTCCATGCGGGTTCCCCGGCTCAGTTCCCGAGGTTGCTCCTACCTCCTTAGGGTAGAAACGCTAAGTGCACGCAACCTGTGTTTGGCTCTAAGGCACTCTGTTAGTGCCCATGCGCCAGCATCCGTTAGGGTTAGGGTTTCGCCAATACCCTTTTGCCCAAATTTGAATTTTCCACCCCTTTCCCTTTGTTGCAAAGGTGTTGTGCTAGTGCCATTATGCCCTGGAGTTGACCTAAACTTGCATGCAGTTTGGTTCAGTAGGCCATGTGCCAGGGTTTTCTTGCTCTTTGTGGTTTGGCTTGCAGAGTCCAATGCAAAGGTGTTGGGAGAGCCCCCTTGCGCTAGGACCTTTTCCCTCTTCTATAAATCCCTCTCTTCCACTCCATTTTCCACCTTTTCCTTCTCTTCGCTCCAACTTTCCCTTTACTCCTTCGCCTCTCTTCTTCATTGCCAACCTGTCCACACCTTTCGTTCTTGAGGTTGATGCCTCAAGGGACCTTCCCTAAGCCAGTTTGAGGTAAAATAACCTCCCTTTTTTCCTTGGTTGTGTGTTTGTGGTTGATGTTCATGTAGTTTCTTGCTTATATGTAATGTTTTCTCATTTTTCCCATGTAGATCTATATGTTAGGTGTTAGGAGCTCCTAGGCTTTGAAATATTAGTTATGCATTTTAGAAAGATCTATTGTCATTGAAATGCACTATTTTAGTATAAAATTCATATCTTATGTTGTAGATATTATTATGTTATAAGTATATTTTATATAATGGTTTAGTTTTAGGTGTTTAATTGATGTTGTATAGCTTAATGGGCTTTGACAAGAAAGGTTTTAAGTGTAGTGGGTATGGACCACTATCATATATACTCTTACCTCTTTGTAATGATCATGTTTTGGAATTGTAAATGAAATGCCTAGGCCAAGTTGGTCATTAACTTCTCCGATTGAGGTCATCTATGGCCTCCATCTCACCCATTACCCCCTTCTTTCATCTCCAATTCTAATTTATGATAGGAATTGGACCTCTTACAAGATGCTTGTAACAATGGTAACGTTACAAGCACATTTTAGTATAATGGTTTAGTTCAAGTGTTTAATTGATGTTGTGTAGCTTAGTGGGCTTTACAAGAGAGGTTTCAAGTGTAGTGGGCTTGGGAAACTATTATGAATACTCTTACCTTTTTGTAATTATCAAGTTTTGGAATTGTTAATGAAATTCCTAGTCCAAGTTGGTCTTAAACTTTTCCAATTGAGGTCATCTATGGCTTCCATCTCCAACATTCCCCCCTTCTTTCATCTCTACTTCTGATTTCTGGGAGGAATTGAACCTATTACAAGAAGCTTGTAACATATTATTACATGATATTTATCTTGTTGCACTCAGAAGAGATTGATCTACATCTTTCATGTACACCAATTTATCTGTTATGTCATGTATAATCATGTAGGGGTGCCAAACTTTGCGAAAGATGGCAGCTTTCGTAGTTCCTATGACTTGCCCACCTCTTTCCCCAATTTTTATGCCATGGTGTAGCTTACATTTGATGTCAATATTTTTCATGCTTATAGATATATGTGTTGGCTTGCACTTATAAATTTACCACACTAAAATAACCACTTAAAGGGAATAAACAAAACCCCTAATTGTTTGATGTTTTTGTTGTGATGCATGTGTGATTTACCGTGCTATGAGTTTGTGCTTCGTGGTGAACTAACTATAAAATCTGTAAAAGGTACGATTGACTCAATAATTTTATATTAGAAACCAATAATTTTCTGCTAGAAATCTTAGCTTCCTAACTCCGGATGTAAATCCAAACAGTAGTCAAATGGTGATGAAATTGCATAAAAATTTCTTCCATATAGAGAAAGAAGCGTGTTATCCCTAGTTTCCTTAGTCAATATGAAGCTGACGACAGCTTTAGTTTAGGTGTGATGAGCTACCCAAATATTTGATAGCTTCTGGCCTTGTAGAATTTTTGTTATGATTTTCCCAAGCCCATCAGCTCCAGGCGGCTCCAGAAATGACCTAGCGAATGCCTGCACTTCCCAAGTCGACCTAGGCTTATATCCTTGAAGCTTGAACCTGAAATTTTACTGGATTCAACGTACAAATTATACCCATTGATCCAGGTTCATTTAGAGTCTCTAAGCCCATGAACAAAACTTAGTAAAATTGGTATACGGCCCAGAAACACTATTCCCAGCACCTTAGCCAGACCTTAGTGAGCTTTGTTTACTATTTTAGCCAATGGGCCATCATTTGGTAAATTTTTCACCCAACTAGTGTTAGGGCTTACTGGGTCTAAATTTTAGCCCATTTAGACATTATTTAGTCCATCCAAAAAATTGTCTGATTAAGTCCGTTCAATTAAACTCTAAGTTTGGACATTATTTGGTCCATCCAAAAAATCGTCTGATTAATGTCTAAATTTTAGCCCATTTAGACATTATTTGGTCCATCCAACAAAGTATACATATAACCCTATAACATGTGATTAAGTAAGTAATTAAGTTAATTATGTTTCTTATGTGTTGTGAATGTGTTGAGGCCTTGTCTTGATGTGTGTGCCAATGTAATCTGATTTAGGTTCCATCTCTGTGTTAGGTTACGCTGGGTGAGATCGTTAATATAAGACATAGACCACTCATCCAGGTCCAGAGGACCCCCTTTGCTTCTCCTATGCTTCACTCCTTATATGTCGAGTTTAATCGCATTTTTAGATGTTGGACAACCGGTGGCATTTTATCGGATACCTTCGATGTCAGGTCATTTAGTCGTGTTTCCTATAAGTTTAATAAAACTTCGAAACTGAGATCCCTTAATGGTTTTCAAAAGATAAGCTCCAGAAACTTATTATACAAGTCCCTACTTAAGCCTACTATATATGTATACAAGGCTTTACAGTTTTGAGAATATAAGAGATTTGTACATATAGTAAAATATATGAGGGTATGGTGTAACACAACATATTTCCAAAATTTGTGGCACTAACTTACCTCTTATTTTGCTACTTGAGTATCGTGGCTGGAATAATATGGAGGATATGAGGACATAAGCTTCTTATATGAATATGATATTTTGTCGTGCTTACATGCCGACTCTTTTTAAATAAGTTATATATGCTTATAGCCCTTTGGGGCTTTCTAAATTTTTCTAAGTTCCTATGGGTAATGGAATACTCATTTGCTAGTTTTGCTTTTACTAGTAATTATTTCAAACCGACAATCAACTTTTGTTAACTTACATTTTTTCTATATGTATGTAGGTAAAGTCCTGTGGCATTGGTTGGCCTAGGTGCATGGATCGGAGGCTAATTGGTGGTGGTGGGGGCCGTATTGTTGAGTGTTATGTATTGAACTCCATTTTGTGGATGATTGTATTTATGGGCATGAGCTCTAACTTGATCATGAAGTATGTATGATAGGGATTGGGCATGATATGTTGTTTGCACACGTGTATTATTATTTTATTTTATTTAATTATTATAATATTTACAAAATGGATAAACTTTGGGGCAAAGGCTAACCATCATCTACACGATATATGAGCCCTAGAGTCCTGAAACATAATGAGGAGGAACAGACCCAGGTACATGTAACTTATTTGGTTGCAATTATGTGTGTGTGTGTGTGTGTGTGTGTGTGTGTGTGTAAAGAAACATAGGAAGAGGAGCGCATAGTTCATACAACGTGAAGATCCCATATGAAGACCGAGTGTTAGGGTATGATGCCCTAGCATCTGATGATACCTCTTTGTTTAATTTTCTTTTGGGGTATGTGGAATAGGTAGCCACGACCCAGTGTTTAGGTTATTGCACTCATCTGTAATAAGTAATTTAGTTACCTAATCCAATTACTGAAACCAAGTATAACAATTGATGCACATCATTGTATACTTCAAGAACTCAACCTTTTAGCTACATTGGGGGTGTTACATTTGTATAATTCAGAGTGATCATTGTATTTTAAAGCCACTCCCTTAGTTACAGGGGTGGTGCTGCTTCTCTTGTGGCTCAAAGTGCTCATTTAGGAGCCTTAAGTTTAAAATTCATCCTATGTAGTATGACTCTGTACACATTCCATAAAAACTCAATATGGTGTCCATATTAAGTCTCCTAGATGGTTGATATTTGTTTCTATAACAATTATACTTGATAGCCCAACGAATAACTTTCTAAATTATAATATCCCAATTCAGTTATTCCTTTAGGCCAAATTCGGTGTTATAATTAAATAGATTCTCTCCATGTCATTGCATGCATTTCATCACAAGTAGGATTTGACTAGTGGTTGCATCTTGTAGGTCATATAGAGTTGAGCTTAACTAGCTAGGACTTAAAGCTTCATTCATATGTGTTAGGGTTCTTGTCTATTTGACTCTCTGCTTGGCTCCATCATGTTTTGATTTAGGATCATGAAACAAAGTTAGTGGTATTTTATTGGATCCCACTAACTTCTGGTAGTTTAGCTAATTGTTTCATAGTTTAATCAAACTTCAACAATGAGATCTCTTGATGTATTTTTGAAAGCATAAGATTAGGGTTGGCAAACATGCCAAGCTGAGCTCATTCACTGTGAACAAC
The DNA here is from genome assembly GCA_032619315.1 of Piper longum. Classification (NCBI taxonomy): domain Eukaryota; kingdom Viridiplantae; phylum Streptophyta; class Magnoliopsida; order Piperales; family Piperaceae; genus Piper; species Piper longum. Next base: position 5,264 of record JAVDBV010002625.1, read on the forward strand.
TTATGCTCGGTTTGAACAACTTACGCTTGGCTCATTCACTGTGAAGTCAAGCTCAACTTGACTCTCTCGAGCTGAGCTGCTAGCTCCCGCTCATCAAATTTTTTTTTTTACTTTTATTTTTGGACCAATAGCTCTTTTTCTTTGTTAATTTTTGTGGGCTGTGGCAAGCCCAACATGCCTCAAAAATAAAAATAAAAATAAATAAAAATAAAGAGTTACGGCTCTTTTCTTTTAAAAAAAAATCAGCAAGCACAATAGCTAGGGGTCAAATTGAATCAAGTTTTGCTTAGTTCATGTACGAGTCGAGCTAAGAAGTATTTTAGCCGATTCGAGTTCGAGACGAGTTCAAGATAGCTTGATTCATTTTTATTTGTATTACTTTTACATATAATTCATATTAAAATTTAATTTATAATTAAAATATCTCAAGTTTGACATAATTATACATAAAAGATAATTTAATCATACATAAATTTATTTAATTTTTCTATCATATAATGATAATTTCTAATTTGGTCACATTTACATAAAGAAATTTAAGACAAATATGGTCAAAAATCTTATTCCTCATATTAGTATCGAGCTTTGAGCAAACTAAGTTGTTAAGGTATAAGCCTAAGCCCGACTCATTTAATATCAAGTTAAGCTTCGAGTCAAGGTTTTTCAAGTCGAGTATCGAGTTAAATCGAATTTAATCAAGCTTTGAACAACACTACCAATAGCTCAACAACAACAACAAAAAAAAGAGAGAGTGCCTCGAGCTCGGCTTCAAACTCAAGCTCAATCCAAGCTGACCTCGAGCCAATCCCAAGCCGAGCCCGGCTCATGAGTTGTTACTTTGGGCTCGGCTTGGCTTGAATAAATAAATCAAACCAAATCAAACCTAGCCGTTGCCATCCTTACATAAGATTCAACTCAAAATCACTTCGACGCTATTTATATGATCCCCTACCGAGGCCCTCATATGTATCAGTGTTTCCATTTTAATAATATGAGAATAGGGAGCTATGATACATGGCCTACATCTGTGTAGTTGTGTTGTGTGATATGTGCTACGTGAATGGGTGACATATGTATGTTTTAGTTGTGTATGTGAGTAATTAGAATAAAGGTTGTTGCTTAGATGACCATAACTTATCATATCTGATTAGTTTGAGGCAATGGTGTACAAGGCAATGACATATACCCCCTTGCCTCTCTGAATTTTATTTTTATGATGTTTTATAATATAGTAGGTTGTTGATGGGGGAGATTTCTCCTAACCCTCCTAGTTAAAGGAGACGCGCTGTCTAATTCTCTATAGGATTTTGCTCCCCCTTATAATTTCAATCGTATACAAGATGTCTTATTTACCCATAGGAGCCTTTTGCATTTGGGTATTTATATTTGTTATATGACCATGTTGGTTTCTTGCCTAATGTAATTACAAATTTCTGAACTTGGGCTCGACTTAAATGACCTTTCAAATGAAGTCAATTTTAATCTGCCGTAACATTTTTTGCTGGTTGTTGAAACCTTGTCATTAATATTCATGCCACTAATCTCCAATTTTAACGCTTTCTGAGATATGACTTGATGCATGATATGACATCCTCGCGAAGAGCTACCAAGAATTCCTGCTCTTGGTGGTCGAAATAAAGTTGTTTGCTCACCAAAACAAAATAAAGAACTATGCTTGAACTAACTTGCGTTCAACATCTAACTTTTGTTCCTACGTCAAAGAATAATCCAAATAGGCATTCATGAACTTCGTGTTGTAATGGTCATTGCTCGCTTTGGAAGTTGCAATTTGTTACTCCCAATTATGTAGCTAAGAACAGCACACTTGGAATGTTGTTCCATAAGGCAAATCATTTTTTTCGTGTTGTCATGTCAAGCTTCATTCACAATCTGATATGGGTAATCCAATATATGTGTAAGTTCTTAATATAAACAATTAATCAAGAAGTGTACCAAAATGGTCCCAGTATCTTTAATAATCTTGAAACAGAGTCACGAGGACCAATAAATTGAAGATCTATGAATATAATTGATATATCGATCTTACTCTAATAAATATTAGGGTGAAATTATTTTTTAGAGATCTTGCAAAAAAAAATTTGTTTGCAGAGATTACCAAAAAATTCCAACCCAATTACCTTAATAGATAAAATCTATTTGCTTGAATTTGACGCGAGGCACCGTCACAAATCCCTAACATTGCAAAAACTGTAAACCAAAATCAATTGGTTGTCTCCAATCTTTTCACTTCAATGAAGTATGGATCATGAGGAAATGAACATCATGTTAGACATAAATTGTACTCTTCTAATTAATTCATTATATTGTTGTGCATTTGATTGGCGTGAAAAAAATATAAAATACATGAAATTTTCTTAGTTAGCTACCCCCTCAAATTGAAATGTCTGAAATCTTTTTCTTAGTTCAATCATTTTTACATCATAATTGATTTTGACCCTACAATAATTTTACGAACCATTTAATACTTATTTTATTTTAAATTATATCATTATTATTTATTATTAGGAAAACATTAGACTATAATTTTATTTAAATTAGGAATTATAAATATAGTATAATTCTAATCGAATAAAAATATTTAAAAATTTTTATTTAGTTATTAAATTTTTTTACTTATTGAAATTAATTTTTTTTATATTTGTGTTTAACTATATTTTTTATTAAACATAAATAAATATTTATTATTTTTATTTAAAAATAATATCATAATACTTTTGAAATTAATTGTATATATTCTTAATATATATTATTAATTAATTTTAAACATACCCCTTGTATCGCCTGGATCTTTGGCTAGTAATTTAGAACAAGTTAGTTATGATGTAAACATGAGATGCAAGATCTTTTCACAAAAAAATATATTCCCCTTTTCCTTGTGTTTTTGAAAAAAAAAATTATTGTAATAAAATTCCTAAGGGGTCCATATTTAGCACAAGTTTTACATACATCTTACTACAAAATATTTTTAAGATGGATAATTTTAAGTAAAAGAATAATACTTTTTCCATGAATTACTATGTAAATTTTATAAACTTTCCATTTTATGCCTACTAACCAAAGCCTAATTATTTTATTTTACTTTTGCAATTGTAATTGATCACCCTTAACAAATTGTTGATTACAAATCGCAAATACTGCAAATACTGACGAGCGCCATAGGTAACTAAAGTATCGCAAGTGACCAATTATACATGAAAGACTTGGAAACAGAGAAACGGAGCAGTATATTGAAAACAGCGAGATAAGAAATGCAATCAAGAGCATTATTGTAGGGACGTGTGGTGGGTTTTCTTGGGCGCTTTTCTTTCTAAAGTTGATCGAGAGCCAATAAACTCATACAGAAGTCATGGGAATGAGAGTGGTTTTCAACCAAATGGGAATTAAAGTGACTTGAAGTGACAGCAGCAAGGCACATGATAGAGATACACCAAGCAATGATAAGAGAAGCACATGTCGAAGCTATGTTGTAGCTTCCTTTTTATCACCTCCATATGCAGGCTCTAGCGGTCCAACCTCCCTTATCCATCGTACTCAGCTTCCTTCAATTTCCTCCACCACCAAACTTCGTTCACAACAAATTACACCTCTTCTAGGAGCCTGGAATATTATCATATATAAATAGAGGTACTTGAAGAACATGTCTTTCTTTTTCTTGTAATTTCTTTATTCTAATGCATGAGGATTGTAAAAAATAAAAAATAACATTCATGCACCATTTTTAAGGTAAGCTTGTCATCCTAAGTGCATTCAACTTTTTTTAGACAACTTTATCATCTTTCCCTCTTGAAAGACACTTGAACCACCTTCCACTACAAGGCAGCTGCATGAGCTCTCTTTATGGTCCCATCAATCCCACTTGGTAGACTTCAAAAACACCCTAACCATCTTCCTAGGATCCCTATAAATAACTTGATAACACCCTATCATCTAGTCCAATAACACCAGTATCCCCAACACCCCAATTTAGATGGTACCATCACCATACAACACTAGAAAAACCTTTACGATCTCCGTCCATGTCATCCTGCGTATCAAGCCAATGCACTTCCATGGAGAACCCTGCCATCCTCACACTCCTCCACCAAGCTGCATCCGGTGCTTGCAAGCAGCCCAAGTCTGGAAAATTCCTTCGAATGTTCAAGCTCTTCCCCATGCTCACTGCCGGATGCAAAATGGTCGCGCACCTAGGCCGGCCGAGGAAGTCGCTGCCGTCGGCGGCAGCAGTGATGATCGGAACACTGTTCGGCCACAGAAAGGGAAGGGTGAACCTGGCCATACAAGAAGACCCTAAGGTGGCAGCCACCTTTGTAATAGAGCTGCCCATATCAACGACCGCCTTCCAAAAGGAGATGGCCACGGGTTTGGTCCGGATTGCACTAGAGAGTGAGGGCAGATCACATAAAAAATGGTTGATGGACGAGTTGATCTGGGCCGTCTATTGCAACGGTCGGAAGATGGGCTACTCGGTGCGCCGGAAGCAGCCCACTGGAGAAGAGGCCCATGTCATCCAACTGCTCCGGGGGGTGTCCGCCGGCGCCGGCGTCCTCCCATCCCCGCCACCGTCGGACAAGGATGGCGCCGACGGGGAACTCATGTACATGCGAGCTAGGTTTGAGAGGGTGGTGGGGTGTAAGGACTCGGAGGCGTTGTACATGGTCAATCCGGATGGTAACGGTTGGCCCGAGCTTAGCATCTTCTTTGTTAGGGTGCAGTGAGATAAGATTGAGAGGTTTTGGGTCGACGTTTGATTTTTTAAACTTTTTAGGTGTTTGTCGGCTTTATTATGGTGCACAAGTGTGAACATTATTCGTGTTAGCTAATTGTTTGACCATAATGCTAATGTTGAATGTATGTATAGTTGTTGGGAGTAGATAGCGTCGATGAATTAAGTAGCTACGCAGTTGTATGTGTATATGTACATATATATATATATATATATATATATATATATATATATATATATATATTATTAAATCACATGCTTAATGCGGGCACGTAAAATTGTAGCGGAACGTAGGGGAATTGCAATCTTGGTTTTTCCTTCCCACTTTTCTTTTTAACTCTAATATTCTTTTGGTCTCAAGCCCGGATAAAATGTTCTGCATATGTGTGCAAATTCTACAAAGCCTATTTTAAGATCCGTGTTCTGTGTTCATACATCCCAGAGTTTTTTTGGATACTAGGTGAAAGAAGAAAAAAATGTCTACATTTTTTAGACTTCAAAACTGTTAAACATAAAAACTCGTACTCTGATATACTATTATACTGATAATAATTCGAACCTCTCTGACAACAGATTTTTCTGAGCTTCACATCAATCTCTTGAAACATCAATTTAAAGTTTCGATTTGAAGGTAATTGGATTTTGCAATCAAGCGTCAAAGTTTTAGAATTGTTTTTTACTCCCTAAACGACTTTCTATTAATATTTTGTAACTTACGCTTTGAATTAAAAAAAAATTAGTTATTAACATTTATTACTATTTTTGTTTAGTTAAATTAATATTTCAAAGTAATATAAATTATATATTTATCAATTTCAATTCTGAAATAAAACAACATATACCAATTTCATTTATCTTTTTCTTTGTTAAATTGATGGCCTTTGAGTCTTTATCTGGAGCTTTAAAACTAAACCAAGTGCATTTCAATTGGTTGCCGGCAAAATTTTAATGAACCAAAAGTTTTATTCTGATATAGTGAAAGTAGCCTTCAATGATGCCATTACAGTATTTCTTTTGAAGCTGCCAACTCTTGTTGATGATGAAAAAGGGGAGCAAAAGGCAAAAGTATATTCATAAAGTGCAAGGTGAGGCCATGTCTAGCTAGCACATATATGTGACTTGATCAAACTCCGAAGTGGTATTTGCACCAGAACAAAGACGATGAAGACCCACATCATTATCGTCATCTTATTATCATAATCATTCTTCATATTCTCCTTTTGATCCCACCATGTTATCCGAAACAGATCCTCGTTGACAAAACATATGGGGAGCAGAAAAACTAATTGAAAGGTTTTCATACTAAATTATGATCTGAAAAGTAAGATGTTGTATACAAATAAAATTACATAATAGGCTGCTTTCTTTTGCATAATCTTAAAATTAAGGTAATTTGGTAGCGAATTGGAAAACCAATTAATGTTTTCTTGATTTGTTAAAGGGCTAGTGCATATGTTCTCCCCGTGATGTGACGCGTTGCAATATTGTGTTTTATAAGTATTGGTATTTGGTTATTTCAAGACTCGAATATAAACTCGTATATGGCTGCGCATAGTGAGGTATTTTGACTGATTGACAATGAAAAAAGTTTTCTGTATAAATAAAATATCAATACCATAATTTTAAATATTGGACAATGCATTATACTGGAATTTTGGAAGGTACGAAATATATACTTGGTTCAAGCACCTGGTTTTTGCCAGTGGGAAAACCCCTTGTGTCACTGACAACTTCTGTGACAAAACTTAAATTTAGTTACAAAAGGTATTTGTCGCTAAATTAGCCACCAAAACTTTCGGTGACTAATGCTTTCGCATCCAATGTATTCATAGGTTGAATGTTCAATTTGTTTCACATGTTCTTTCCTCGTTTATGAAATATTATAAATTCTGTTAAATGTTGCTAGTTTATTAATTAAAAATCTATAATGTGCTTGTGGTACTATAATTATTTTCTTATTTTAGTACATGTTAATGTGGTGGTGCAATGTCCTTGGTGTGAGTTTAGAATATGCAGTTTATTGTTTTATATGGATAGTAATAAATGTTAAAAATATTATCAGATATTTGGGAAAAAATTAATAGTGGAGAATATTATTGCAAAATTCAGCACCTTCTAAATGTCGGCCTAAAAAGTAGATACGATATCGGATACTAATATCTATTTTTTCGCAAAAATTATCCAATTAAAAGGTCGATCATACAAACTTTTTAATTAAGCTTATACTCAACTAAAATAAAAAGAAGTTTCCACTTAAGATTGGGGGATCAAAATTCAAAAATGAACTTTCCCACAAAAATCAATGTCTTTAAAATTGTGTCAGGGTCATTATGGATTGGTGACTAGTATGTTAGTTGGTTTAGCAAGGCTGAAGCATGTAGACTAGATTAAATATATTTATTTGTATAGATTTAAATTTATCCAGATAAGTTTTAAGAGATTCCAAAAAAAGATTTTTATTGTTCCAAATCTATCATAGGATTTTTTTTAAGTTAAAAAAAGATAAATTTGTAATGTTCTTAAACTATTGGATAGAATTTGTGAAAAAATTAAATTAGTTATGATTTAACCTAGTAAAGACGAAATAAAAAGACTCTTGATAAAAAATTAAGGAAAAAATTTTTAGAGAAAAGAAAAATTCGTATTTATTATTAAAATAATAATAATAATAAATGAGGCTTCATGTCCTATCACCATGACGTAACGATGCTTCATCACGAAGTTGGAGCCTGACGTGCTGCGTGGTTGCTGCTGTAATACCCATCGCTCTGCACATTGAAGCCATTGGAGTTGGAAGCAGGAGAGGAAGCCACCATCCCTTGTTGCGGTTGTGCCACCGGAGAGAAGCATCCTTGCTAATCAGACTTACTCCAAGAGGATAGGTATCTGCTGCACTACCACACCACCACAGAGTTGCACCACCACCTCGCCGTGAAGAGTTGCTGCTGGACCCTGATCGTGAAAGCCCGACCTGTTGTGTCCATAACATCGGAGCTTTCCGGGGGATGACAAGACCAGCTTGCTGTCGGATTGCCTGAAAAAGGAAACTCCTTGGCTTGAAGCTGGCCAGAGTCGAGACGTCCTTGGTGGAACAGGTATCAATTGAGAGAAGAAAGAAGAAATCTTGCTACTGCACACGACATCTGGTTGCTTATTTCTGTTTGAGGAACTCTAGCCGGAGAGACGCCAAGGAGATATGTTGTTATTCTAGAGCGGCTCTGAAGTCGTTTGTGTGAAGCCGGGGATTCAGAAATTGCAGCATCTGGGATTGATCAAGTAAACTCTCGTCTCGTCCCATAGTTGTCGCCTTGGAATTCCATCAAAGCAGCCTAGCCATCACCAAGCCAAGGAGTCATACCATCGCCGCCGTGAGGAAAGGAATTGCTGCGATCACAGAAAACGAAGCAGAGAAAATAAGGGCCAATTTTGCTGTTTAGCTACTGCTGTGAAGAAGGCCGTCGCAGCTTGCAACCATCGGCTCGCCTCAAGGATAAAAGTTCGCACCTTTGTTGCTAGAACCCACCGGTTCGTCTGAAGAGGGAAAATTTGTCCTTTTGCCGCAGGCAAGGAGAAGTTCTCGCTGCTGTGTAGCTACTTTGCCATTTTTAATTGATTATCAAAGTCCTTTCACCGGCTTCCAATCACCGCCTCCAGCCTGGATTCGACGTATTAGACATTGACTAGTTGCCAGAATTCCATTATCGTCGTCGAAGAAGAGACCAGCTGTTGTGGAGAAATTATTGTTGCAAAAATTAAAATCGGAATTGAAATCGATTTTTAATAAATTTAAATTTTAATAAAATTGACCGAGAATTAGTTTTTTTTTTAAATTGGCTAAGAATTAGAATCGGAATCAGAATCGGAATTTGAATTAAAATCTGAATCTGAAAAAATATAAAAATTTGATAACTTATGACAAAAATAATTAAAATATTAAACATCAATTGAACATCTATTAATCCTAAATTAATATCAATTGACGTCTAACATTTTTTAAAAAATTAATCCAATTAAATACTAATCAGTCAAACTAAATATTAATTAGCATAGCATTAAATATTAATTAGCATTAAATATTAATTAAACATTAATTAAATATCAATTAACCCTAAATTAGTATTAATTAACGTCTGAAATTTTAAAAAAATCATCTAATTAAACATTAATTAATCCAATTAAATATCAATTACCATGATATTAACCATCAATTAGTATTAAATATCAATTAAACATCAATTAACCCTAAATTAGCATCAATTGACGTCTAAAAGTAAAAAAAAAATTCATCAAATTAAACATTAATCATTATAATTAAATATCAATTAACATGAAATTAAACATCAATTAATCCTAAATTAGCATCAATTGACGTCTAAAATTTAAAAAAATCATCTAATTAAATATTAATCAATCCAATTAAACATCAATTAGCATGAAATTAAACATCAATTAACCCTAAATTAGCATCAATTGACGTCTGAAATTTTAAAAAAAAATTATCCAATTAAATATTAATCAATCCAATTAAACATCAATTAGCATGAAATTAAACATCAATTAGCATTAAACATCAATTAAACATCAATTAACCCTATATTAGTATCAATTGACGTCTGAAAGTAAAAAAAAAAATCATCCAATTAAACATTAATCAGCCCAATTAAACATTAATTAGCATGAAATTAAACATCAATTAGCATTAATCATCAAATAACCCTAAATTAGCATCAATTGATGTCTGAAATTTTAAAAAAAAATTCATCCAATTAAACATTAATTATAATTTTTTAAGAATTCGTTTGGTTGACATAAAAATAGTCTAAATAAAAAAAATTATATGAAATGGAAATGTAATGAGATGAAATGACATGAAAATTTTAAAAAATCTCCTTATATATTTAGGTAATAAAAAAATAAAATAAAAATGAAATATTCAAACCCATGTGTATCTAAACATGCATTCTAAAATTTCTTCCATTTTTTTTTTATTTTTTATAAGAAAATATTACTTAGTAAAATTTTTACATAGATTTACTGACACCTAAATTTCAATTTTTCTTGACTAAATTTCAAGTAATGAAACATAAAAAAATTTGTGAATTTTAAATTTTATATTTCTTTCGTACAATTTCAACACAACCAAACAAACTCTTAGGGTTCGTTTGGTTTGCATACAAGTAGTGTAAATGGAAAAAACTGCATGATAAGAAATGTAATAAAATGAAATAATATAAAAATTTTAAAAAATTATATTACATGTTTAAATAATAAAAAAATAAGATGAAAAAAATATTCATTTCCCTCCTAAGTTTCTCCCAATTTCTTTTGTTTTAATGAGAAAAGTTTGCTTTATAAAATTTTTACATATACTTACTTTAACTAAAAAAATTTTAAATAAATTATTAAATTTTGAGACATTCAAATATAGGAAAACTTTTTACCTCCAAATATTATTTTTCCTTCATACAATTTAATGACAACCAAACTAACCTTTATAAGAAAAGGTTTTTTGTAAGATTTTCACAAAGATATTTTGACTAAACTTAAATTTTTATTTAATTAAATTTAAAGACATCCAAATACAAAAAAAATTATATGTAAATTTTAAGTTTATTTTGCCAATTTTATGACAACTAAATAAATCTAAATAAAAATACATACATACCCCCACACACACACACACACACATATATATATATAGATAAAGATTTCTCACGCCCGAGGCAGGAAATCTTTGCGAGTGCCCAACAAATCTGGG
>JAVDBV010002630.1:4173-14401 GCA_032619315.1 Piper longum
AGCATTTTTCTCACATTTTCTTTCTCTTTCTTACAATCCAAATAGACCCTTCATGACCTTCTATTATGTTGCAAAAAAAAAAAAATCTTCCCCATAGAACATTGACTATTTTACTTGCCTCCCTTTCTAACAACAGGGATTATGGATGTCAAAAATAAAGATTAAGCGTCAGGGTGAAGCTGCCTACTCCCCACAACACTTGACCTTATAGTCCTTCCCTCTAACCACCCACTTGTATAACCTTTTTATCAGAAGTGAAGGAGAGAACTTCTCCACTCTCACAAGTTGGAGGGAAATGACGATAGCCTTATGTATACCTGTTTGCCCACAAATTAGCACATGCACAACATCTTCGCAGTGCTTGGATGACTTGTGTAGTGCTAGAGGAGTGATAGCCTTGAATTTCTCTAGATTGTTGCTAGAGTACCGAGCGCTGGTTGAAATGCTATAGAATGGGTTACACCAAGGCGCCCGCCCCTTGCCATTGAAGTGTCACGAGTTCTTTAACCTATCAAGCACGAGAAGATAAATGAAGAAATAAAAAGTTTTATTTCACTTCTTTTATTTCTTCACATTATCATTGTGGGAGCTGCTAGTTTCTTTGAATTCAGTGTAACTAGGAGAGGAAGTACAGTTCAATGTCCAATCCCCACTTGGGTGTTCAAGTCCATATCAAGTCCCAAAGTTCAAAGTTCTAGAAAGTTTTGATCTTCAAATATTAAATTTAAATCCTTCAATGTGTTTAAAATATTAAAATTTAGTAAGACAAGTTACATAAAAGATGGGACATAAAAAGTTGTAACACCACTCAAGAAAAATAATGACATAAGCTTAATAGTCTTATGAAATCTGAATTTTGTTATGAGATGGCGCTTGAAAAGAGAGATGGAAGAGAAATGTGATAGTGATTATACATTGCTAAGTGGCCACTCTGGTAAGCTAGAAAATTGGTGGAAAGTGTGCCTGTCAAGCTCTATGAAAACAGCTTCATCCAACAAATTTATGGCAAGAGATTGATCCGGTGAGGGCAAGGCTAGGTTAAGATAAAAAGGTGATGGGGGTGGTTTTCGAAGATGGTGGTGGTGTTGGATTCACCAAAGGAGTCTTTGGTTGGTTGGAACTTCTCTGAAAAATTGGAAATGATGAAAAGGTAGGCAAGCGGATGGAAGGAGGAAAATGAGAGAACTTTTGGCTTTGTTTTTGCTGTGTTTTGGAGATGAGTGGGAGGGGTTATTTATAGGGTGTAATGGGTACTATTTTTATCCAAAATTTTCAATCATGTGGTCCCCACAAGGTCTCTATTTTCAATAAATTGCCACCTAATTTACTATTCCAACCAACTTAAGCATCCAACCTATTTTCAACCATGTGCGTCCCTCTTAACTCAGTCATTTACTCATTGGGCTTGGGCTTGATCATGGCTACTGATTGGGCTTGCGTTAGAGTTTAAGGGTATTGAAGGTGGTTTCTAGGGTTTGAAAATAGGCTTGGTTTGAAAAATTAGGTTTTTCTAGGGTTTGAATAAATTTGGTTCAATCATTAGTTCCCTCACCAAATTTTTGCATGCCCTATGCAAAGGGTAATCGATGACTTCAAAGTTTCTGCGATCTCTTCAAAGTAAGTGCGTTAGAAAAAAAGTTTATTTTTGGTTTTCTTATTGTACAACGAATCTTCTCACTCGAGGCTATGGCCTCCTTCAATTGGATCACGCCAAAGTTTGAAAAATTTCGCATTAACTCGGAAGACATCCTAACCATTAGTAGTGGTGAGGTCATAGCATAACTTTCCCACACCCTTGGGAATGACATAAGGGCCTTCCCAAGATGGAGCAAACTTTGGCCAAGGCAAATTAGCACGCATCTCTCTAGTATTACACAGGAACAGGGTTCTGGGATTGAAAGACCGATGAGAGATGCACTTGTTTTAGTATTGCATCATCTTCTACCGATAACGTTGGAGGCATGAGCTAGCAGCATTTCGATATTCATCCAAGTGCTCTAATGCTGTCTTCATGATCCAGTAGGAGTTGGGTAGCAGCTACAGACACATGGCTTGAAGCTCAATTACAACTAGTAAGATAGCCTCAGACCCAAATACCAACACCCGTGCTCAATCAGACAGATGTTCGATAAGACCAAAGAGTTTTAGGGAGTTGTTCATGCCAATCCTTTTTATTGGCTGCAACAGTCTTTTTCAATATTTGTTTTAAAATTGTGTTAAAAGATTCTTATTGACCATTGCTTTGAAGATTGCAGGGGGTGGATTCTGCTTTTTAAATCTTGTATTTTTCCATCAATTCCAATGTCGATGATGACTTTTTGAGGGATGCCAAACTTGCAAACAATATGCTCTTTAATGAACTGTGCTACATAATCCCCTGTTTGGCGTCATGTTGCAATAACTTTTGCCCATTTTGTGAAGTACTCCATAGGAGTGAGGATGAACTTCTGGCCTTTGGATGTGGTCGGAGTGATGGGATCAATAAAATCAAGCCTCCATACTAGAAATGGCCAATAGGCAGCGACAAGGTGGAGTGTTTCTAGTGGCAAGTGATTTACATGTGCATGAAGTTGACAGGTTTTGTATGATCTAGCAAATGTGATGTAGTCTTTCACTATTGATGGCCAATAATAACCGGTTTGTAGGAGAAGTTGGTGGAGACGACGACCACCTTCTTGTTCCCAACAAGAGCCCTTGTGTGCCTCCATAACTTTCAAACTTTCTGCTTAAGTTAAACATCGGAGGAGGATGCCGTCAAGCCCTCGACAAAATAGTATGCCATCATCTACCACATGTCAAGTGGCTATGTGTCGGACATCCCACACTTTTTGTCAGTTATGTGGTAGATGCCCATAAGAAACAAAGTTATCGATATCTCAATACCAGTCAGATTACAAAACCAAGGTTAAGACATGCTTCAAAGCAGATGAAGTATTGATCCTATCAGTGCATCTTGACGAAAAAACCATATAATTGGCTTGTTAAGCTTACCGTACTCAGAGAGTTTCAAGCCAAGAACTCCTAAGACATTGACCATGCAGTTGGCCAATCGAGGGACATGCTTGAGCTATATGTCCTCAAAGTTCTTCAACAAAATACTGATGTGGGCCTTACAAACCACCAAATGTGCCTCTTTGACATCAAATTATTCTCTATTCTGTTGGATGACTCATAGAGAATCGCCACAAACAAGGAGATGTTTTACCTTGAGCTTGACTGCGAAAGTGAGACTGAGTAGCAACGCTTTATATTCAGTAGAATTATTACTTCAAAAGAATGTCAAACTATAAGTATGAAGGTGTAATCATCCATATGGTTCCATTAGTACCACACCAGCACTTCCATGATGTATAGCACCACCTATAAGTCCAATAGCAGTACCGTTAAAGTATAATGTCTAGAGTGGAGAATATTTGGTGGCAGGTGAGATGGAAGTCTGAAAAACCTTCTCCTGAAGTAGAGGTGAATGGCTAGGTAATGTTTTGCGAGTGCTTGTCCATTGATAGCCTTTTGGGTGACACATTTGACATCAAATTTTATTAATTTTAAGAGCCACCATATAGGACATCTAGAGAGAGTAGGTTGTTGCAATAAATATTTGATTGGACTATCATAGATTTCCAACCAGGCTTCAAGAGTAAGAAAGTAATGGCATAGTTTTTGGGCAGCAAACACTAGCACCAAACATATAACACCACAAATCCGGTTCACACTTGCGAACTGAACCAGAATGTTGTTGGGTTTGTCCCATATCGGTCATAGAGGTTGTTGGTGACTTGTATATAGGCTAATGTTGTTTCCTTTGGTTGTTTAAAGTCTCTTTTGGAGGCCCAAAGGGCCCAACAGTGTTGGTGGAGCTTGGGTGGGGGCCCAAAAGGCCTAACAAATGTCACGAGCCCCAGTTGGGTCAGCTAACCCGAACCCAACTCGTGCGGATCTAATCTCGACGTCTTAAGATGAAGATATGATTCCCTATATGGATGGATGGATGCATAGAACCCTAGCATGCTACTATATGAATGACACAAAATTCAATTCGTATACCAATAACAATTGCAATAAAATCAATAAAAATTTTAAAATAAAACGAACAGAGTCTCCCCCAAAAGTACAATTAGGGGCTACCCTGTCAAAATAACATATACAAATATATATATATATATATATATATATATATACATACATAAGATATTTGCACTCACCTAGAATTCTAATCTATTGCATGCATCAACCATTCTGAATCTTGGATCTCGCCCACCTGTGCATTCTATTCATACTTCACATCATATCATTATGTTTTACATTTCCTCACATCAGTTTCAATATAATAAAATCATAAACTAAATATTAAACATTCAATCATCTGACATGTGTGTGCAAGAGACCTCATTGCTAGTATATCCTAAGCCCTGCATTTTCTTATTTCATTTTCTATTCCGTTGAGACTACTAGTATATCCTAAGCCCTCTCCCTTACCTTCATAATTCTCTTGGCCTTGAGAATGAAGGCCGAGTATTCTTAGGAAGTCGCCTTTAGTAACCTTTAAACCGCAAGTCCGGATATGAGGTACCCATAAACCTCCACGTTCTCCAGGTGTGAGGAACTCAAATGCAAAGTTGTCAAGATCCCTCGGGAATGGAACAGTCCGTTCACTAATCCAGAGCCCACTTTGATTGTCACGTGCATCCACTCATGGTACGTGCAAGTCGGTTTCGTCGTCTCTCGACTCACTGAAAACTCAGTAAAATATATATAAGGCATGGGAAGAGATTTATAAAATAGGCCCAAAAATAACTTGTGGATCTTGTTTTCCAAAACTTACTCAAGGGATCTCATTCTTACAGGTTGTTAATCTCGAAAACCAGTCCATTAAAATGGCCCGGGTTAAATGAGATCTTATAAAATGCCACTTAACCAGTCTTGCAAGTAATAATCCAAACATAAAATAGAATAGAGTACAAAATAGAGACTGGTCCTAAACGGACTTGGTAGAAGCTCCAAGCGTGTCCTCGTGCCTAGGCGGCGAGCTCTTACTTCGTACCTACACATCAAATCTAGAACCTAACGCCCGCCAATTGAATGATGCATAAATTCATATGAACATCACACACACAACACCATCATCATCTATCACCAAACAACAATCATCAATGTAAAAATAATTCTAACTCATCATATTCATACCAATTTTATTAAGTGTTTTTAACTTACATTGCAGTCAATTAACATGCTTAGATTTAATTTACCTAATTAGATCGCTAACATCCGTTCATTATCAAGCAAATAATGCAAGTCATTACTTCATTCACAATCAAGCATTCATTTTATCAACAATCAATCCTATCATATCTATATATTTATAATCTTTTGTTATTAAAGAGACAATTTAAAACAAAAAACAAAAATTATTTTAAAACATTTTGGGTTATTTTGTGATTGATTTGCATCCACTTTGCGATCACATCTGCAACCGGAACATGTCACAAAGATTTAGCGACCGGAAAGAAACCAAAGTTGAAATCTAATTTGCGATCAGAAACCCAGCAACAAATAATTTTTGATTGGGCTTGCAACTGCAAATATAGTCGCTAATTTAGAAACCAAACTAAAATGGATGTGTCCAATTGCACTTTCGCAAGAGGCTTTCTTTTTTGCCACAAATTTTATCTACAACCCTACCTATTGCGATCGGATTATGTGGTCACAAATTTATTAGCAACCGCATTTATGTTGTGGTTTCTGAAGAACGATTTTCTACTAGTGTTTTAGTTTTTGCCGTTGCAAAATCTGATTTTATTTATTTACCTTTAATGTTAATTTTAGGAAAAGTATATATTTTAGCCTTTATAATAGACATCGTAGACCAAAAAACAACTAGTTAAAGAATACAAGAGCTTGAATTCATTATGATGAATATTATTCTAAATAATTTTTTTCTTTAAAGAGATAATCAGAACCAATACGTGGATAGTTCTACAAAATAGAAGAAAAAGGAGGCAATACAAAATTAAATGGTTATTCAAAGTAGAAAAAATGAGCGATGAGAACTTGAAGAGTTTTTAGCATTCCAAACTATCGGATGTTGGAAATTGCTTTCTCATTTGCACTCTTTGTGGGCTCCATTTGAATAACATTAGTTGCATTATGTAATGAATGGATACTCTTATCCATTAGCGGTTGTATGAAAGGGTACATCAATAATATTTGCATCCTTTAAGGAAGGCTATCATAACCCCATATTAGGCTCTCTAAGGGGATAAGATCTTATTTATTAATGACAATAGATTATAGATCTTCAGCTAAGGTTAACTACTTGTTGATAGATGACTTAGGTCCATTAGATTGCGCTTTTAGCTGGATCATTATAGATGATATCAAAACAACTTGGTTTCATTTTAGATGATGGGTTGGATTAAGGATGTTGGCTACGCTAGTGGTTACGGGCCATAGAAGAATGTAGGCTAGGGTTGGCAGCGGGTCAAGTATAGGAATTTCGATGATAAAATTTTTTAAGGTGGGTGGATTGTTATAACCCCAACTTAGTCTCATCTCTAATACCAATTGGGGAAAGATCTGGTTCATTAATGAGAATGAACTATAGATCTTCAACTTCAATTAACAACTTTTGAAGAGTTGAGTTAGAGCCATTAGTTTGCATTTTGGATTGGCTCGTTACAAAGACATACAACTATTCATTAGTCGTCGCAACTCTTCTTAGATTGTATTACACGTATAAAACCAAAGGTTCTAGCTCGGGATTTCACAATTATTAGTTCATAAATTAAGTCCAAATCTTGAGTTGGTCACCTTTCAAACCATATATGTGGGGCTAGATGGAGCCGAATATGTATGTTGTGGAGCTAAGTACGCATGTTACACAATAAATGACACGAGAAGTACGTGAGCATGTCAAGTGGTTTCAGAGTGTTTATGAGGTATACACATCATTTTACTTGGATAAAAGATTTACGATTAGGATATAACTAGACCGAAGTTGTCTTTAGTGTTTAGTGTATGTGTTGAGGTTTGTGGGTTAGTTCTACATTTTATAGATGCATAAGATTTAGCAGGTATAAAGCTTGCACCAAATTACATTAGGCTGAACTCGTATCCATTGATTTGATGTAGTTAGTTTTGGCGTTCGTGATAGTTTGTATCGCATTTAGCATCCTTTTGTCCCTCATTTTATGTATATTTGATCTTAGACAAATTATAATAAAAAACAGAACAAATGTTAAATCTAAAATACAATAAAATATTCAATGACATACATGAAAAATAAATCAAATGTTTAATACAAAAAACCCCTAGCTATCTCTATATCAAGGGAGAGGTGAGAGGATCACACGGAGGCATATCAGGGTCATAATCAAAAGGGTCATGACACTATTCTCTACATATGGTCATCATATGACAAAACATTTTAATGTCCAAAGGAGCATTAATGAGTTGGACAAGTCGATCATCTCTACTCTAAGACTCTTCCCTCAGTCTTTGGTCTCTCTTGCCAAGAAGTTGGGCAAGTTGGTGGTGTGCCATTTGGTGTCATGGATGTGACAATCGGTGGAGTCATGGTCGTATGCCGATTGATGAGGAGCCTCAAAATGTGGACCAGCAACATCATATACCACCTCCCTAAACCCTAAATTACCATGAAAGGTCCACATATAATATGTTGACATAAATCCATGATAATATAAATATTGCCTAGCGTCAACTCATTCCATACTCCACAAATTGACACCTTTATTGCACGGACAAAAAATTTCTAAATTATTAAAAAGCAGTGAAAATGAAAAATCAAGAAAAATCTCAACTCCTCGCTCATAATCTAGATTGAAAATTCCTCATCCTAACCACCTTTAATACATCTAATAACACTCATTTATATTCATTATCACATGCACTAAACATTGAAAACAAGTTAATTTAGATGTTTTTAATACAATAACAAACATCAGGGTCTATATGTTTATATAAAATGAATGTAATACTTGAAAAGTATTGTTAAGCATGATTGTGAAATAAAACTATGACAAATTAAAAGTTAATTATGAAATCATAGTGCTCAACACAATTTGAAACTAATCAAGTTAAGAAAAACAATAACTAATGTACTTGATCTGATAAAGTCATAGTGCTCAACTGTAGCTTGACTAATCAACTATAACAAAGCACTAATTTGAATTCATTAACTTATAGAATTCAATTATAACTTAAGAGTTATGAAAATTCAAATGTCAAGTTAAAGCAGGGTGTTACAATATTAATTTAATTATTTCTTTACACCTCTATTTTCAATCATCACAAAATAATAATTAAATTTAATTACTAATTTTAATCATAAATTTAAATAAATAAAATAAAATTATGTAATAATACTATCGTAATCATTATTTTAAATCTTATATATGAACAACAATAAACAATAAAAATTCAAGAACAATTACAATAAAATTTTAAACATAATCAAATTAATTAGTTTTTAAAAAATTCCAACTACCCTAATTTAAAAATATATCGAAAATAAGAATCATAATCACAAAAAAACCCTAATTTTAAAAATTTGTCCCAACAATTAAAAATAAATATTCAACAACAATTATAATAAAATTTCAAACATAATCAAATTAATTAGTTTTAAAAAAATCTCACCGACCCTAATTCCAAAAGATAACCAAAATGTCAATCATTATCACAAAATAAACCATAATTTTAAAAATTTGTCATAACAATAAACAATAAATATTCAACAACAATTAACAAACAACAATAATCAATAATATTGATCATAATTAACATATTTATCAAAAAAAATAAAAACTTTAAAAACTAGAAAATTATACAAAAACGTTTGTGAACCGCAACGACGATGATGATCAAGGCTGTAGGTGACCAGTGGCAGCGAGCTGTGTTGGAGATTAGGGACGAGTGCTCTAGGCCTGCCCTGATTCTTTTTTTTAACAATAATTGACCATTTTGAGATCAAATTTGCGACTCCTAATGTAGTCGTAATATAAGTTATAAAATTTTCAACTAATTTGCGGCTAAAAATATGGCCTGATATTCATTTTCAAATTATTAAGCTTCAAAATTTATCTTAGCAACCAATATGGAATCATTTTGCGACCGTAATTAGCAAACCAAAAAGTGTAGTTATAAAGTTGTTCGGGCGCGGGATCGTCCGCCCCCGGGGTGACCGGTTCAAGTGATTCGATCCGGGTTTGAAGGGTTCGGTGGGACCGAGGCGCCCTTGCCGCGCAAAGAGATAGTGCGATAAAATAATGCAAATGATAATGTCACAAGCACCAAAATGACACACATGCAATTTTTACGTGGTTCCTTAGGGTTCAACTCGAATCCCTAAGTCAGTCCACGGTGAGGTCGATGCTCACAATCCACTATTTTCTTTAAATATTACAAATTACAAGCCTTAGTGGGATTTTTTGCCACTTTAATTCCTCGACTCCATATACCCAACTCAAACACCTTGATGGGGAAAGTCTATTACAAAGCTTCACGCCACTTGTAGTAAGAGAATATATCTTGAGTTGAAATTTAAGTTGATCCGAATTAAATCGAGACCGGTCCTAACAACAGCAACAAGTCGAATTTTCACATACAACAACTCCTTCCCTTTGTGATTTTTTTTTCGGCCGCTTCAGTAACGAAATTTGGGGAAACTCAGTTTGGGTTTCGAGACAACTTCTCCTTCTTCACGTTGGTCACCATCTTGGAGCCGAGGACGACCGGAGTTGGTCGGAAACTCTCCGCGAATCCTGATCTCTGCTGCTATTTTCTGCTCCTGTTCCTGATCAAATAGGCTACTTTCCGAATTTTCTCCGCCGACTACAGTGATGAAACTTGGCGAAACTCAGTTCGGGTTTCGAGACCACTTCTCCGTCTTCACGTTTGTCACCGTCTTGGAGCTGGGGACGACCGGCGTTGGTCGGAAACTCTTCGCGAATCCTGATCTCCGCTGCTGTTTTCTGCTCCTGTTCCTGATCAAATGGGTCACTTTTCGAATTTTCTCCGGCGACTACAGTGATGAAACTTGGCGAAACTCAGTTTGGGTTTCGAGACCACTTCTCCGTCTTCACGTCGGTCACCGTCTTGGAGCCGAGGATGACCGGCATTGGGCGGAAACTCTCCGCGAATCCTGATCTCCGCCGCTGTTTTCTACTCCTGTTTCTGATCAAATGGGTCACTTTCTGAATTTTTCCCGGCG
>JAVDBV010002631.1:0-11383 GCA_032619315.1 Piper longum
GCCCAGCCCCCCCCACGTTTGTTTCGCCCAATCAACTCTCTGTCAGTCTGCTCCGCCCATCCCTCCCTCACTCCGCTTAGCCTTCAAATAGGTCTTTCCATAAATTGTAGGTTTTTTAAATTTATTCCAAAGTTCATCTTCATAGCTTTTCCTCAAAATAAATCTTCGTGGGCAAACTTTTTTTTCCCACTCTTAACTTTTAGGCTAGTTTGAGAAGGAAAACAACCATTGTAATTCCCGAAACCATACTTGACAATAGGGCTGCTAATTGAACGAGCTAACTCGTGAGCATTTGGCGTTTGGTTCGGCTTGACTCGACTTGAACTCAAACATTTAAATAGGAGAGCTCGAACTCGACTCTAACTCGAATCCTACGAGTCGAGTTTGAGCAAGGAAGTGGCTCGACTCGACTCGATTATAACTCGCAATCGACTGGTAGCTCGACTCGATAAAATAATATAATAATATACATATCACTTGTCTACTCAAAATACATTTAAAATTATAAATAAATGTTATTATTAACTACATACTAAATGATGGTGGAGGTGGGGGTGTTTTGTTTTTTGTTTTTTATTAAATTTGGGTCATCCTTGTAATCGAATGATCTAGATTAAAGTTTAAGATAGAAGTATTATTTGCCCCCCCACTGAGATAGTCTTTATATATATATATATATATATATACACTAATAATTTTAATTGTAACTAGTTATATTTATTTATATACAATATAGTAACAACGTAGTGTGATAGCTTATATGGTAAGTCTTTACATTGATCACTTAGAGGTTGTTGGTTTAATCCATGCTGGTTGCATCTTTTAAATGAGATATTTTTGACTTTGTAATCGAACCGATTTCGAGCTTTATAATTGAGCTCACGAATGAGCTATCAAAATTAAACACTTAAACTATATTCAAGCTCGAGTCGAACTCGATCATCATAAAAATATTCTGAGTCGATTTTAAGCATATATGTTGAAAACTTGTTCGATCTCGGGCCGAGTTCGAACGAACTTCGAACTATTTGAGTCAAGTACGTGCACGAGTTGAGCTCAGCTAGTTCACTCGTTTAGCAGCCCTATTTGACAAAGAGAGCGAGCGATGGAAAAATACTCTTACTTTGTCTGGTTCGAAACCATGTTAAAAAAATTATGGAAGCTCTTTAGAACCTTTGAAATACAATCTCTAGCCGATTGTTTTTTCTTATTCAAGTTCTCTTATGAGGAGGATTGTGAGAATATTCTTCACTTATCATGGACTGTGGGGGGCTGACCACTTATTTTTCGAAAATGGCATCCGGTTACTTGGCCAACTCAAGAATTACTAAAGTCAGTTCCAATATGGATTAACTTTCCTTAGCTTCTAGTCCAATATTTTGGAGATGAAAGTCCCTTAATGCTGGCTACTATTTTAGGGATCCCGCTATTTGTCGAGGTTGTTTTTGCCTAAGTATACGTGAAAATTGATTATACTTTCTCGTTTCCTACATCCACTATGTTGATGAAAGATGATGACTCCTTTTTTAACCAAAAGGTAGATTATGAATGGAAGTCTAAAATTTGCTCCAAATATATCTGTTTTGATCATACGAACTCATATTGCCCTACATGATAAGAATGTTCTCCCTTCATTGCATACTTCTCTGTTTATTGGCTGTTACACCTCAAACAGTGAGCAAAACAAAGACAAACAGGTTCCTCCATTAGCTTCGCTCCCATTGAGGCTGACCTCTCACTTGCTATAGTTCACACTGTCCCTCCAAACCCATAATGTGACACTTAGATTTCCATTTAACCAAGTATCCCCCCAAAAAACACGGCAGCTCCTTTCATTGATCATGAAAGTCAAAATGGGTGGAATGTGGTGCACATAGTAAATCAGCCCAAAACTATAAAATTTCTTAAGTGTTTAAAGTCTATTAAAAAAACCCTAGAAAGTTGACTGGAGTTTCAAAATCAAAGGTGTTTGTTGAAAATAATGGGGGCAAGCCCTCCCTTTCTTTATGATTAGTTTGGGAGTTTGAAATATTCGTGGCTTCTCCCGCTAAGCAAAGAGGTTGGATGTCTCCAATCTAGAAATTCAAGAAAATATAACCCTCTTTGGTTTATGTGAGACAAATATTAAAGCATTTTTTTTTTTTAACTCCAAAGGGGTTTTATTAGAGGATGGCAAATTGAACATAATTATTCTTCAGCCGCATTCTATTTTTATGGAACCTTGTAATTTTTAAAGTATCCAAGTTACAAGAGAGTGATCAATTTATCCACTGTTGAGTGTTGAACCTTGAATTTTACTTCACCATGGTTTGTATACTTCAAACTCTTCAAACTTATACCAACAGAGACAAGAGTTATGGAAAAATCTTTTATGTGCCAAACCCTCTATTTAGCTTCCTTGGATCGTTATGGGCGACTTCAAATGTATGAGAAGTAATAATGAGTCTGAATGTTGATATTCCCCATTGGCATCTTGAATAATTTAATAATTTCGTCTTTTCAGCGGATCTCATTGAATTTCCTTGCAATTCTAATTTTATGTGGAGTAACAAGTATATTGACGACACTATTGTTTACAGGAAATTTGACAGAGGTCTTTACAATGATCTCTGGATGATGAAATTTCTCAATGGCTATATCAATTGTCTACTCTCAGAATCCTCTGATCATTCTCCTATTCTTTTTAAACTCAAGGACCGTCCACCACTTGGTTTAAAACCATTCTGCTTCTTTACTATGTGGCTTGAAGATGACTTAATCAAGGTTATCGTTCAATAGGCATGGTCTGCTTACATTGTTGGAAATCCTCAACTTATTCTCTTTAAAAAGCTCCAAGGTGTTAAAGCGGCCTTAAAAACTTAGAATTTTTCAGTTTTTGGCAAAGTTAATGTAAGATGCCTAGCAAAAGCTCTCCATAGATCTTTCAAATACTTCATTACTTGAAAACGAAAAATTGGCATGTCTCAATTTGCTTCATGAGGAAGACATTAAAAAAAAGTTTTATAGACAAAAATTTAGAATAAATTAGCTGAAAAGGGAATAGAAATTCTCGGTTCTTCCACTCCATGGTTGCCTCACACATCCTAAGAAATTATATTCATGAGATTATAGATCCACATGGGAATAAATTTCCAATCCTCATGCCATTGGGATTGAAGTTGAGAGGCTCTTCGAAGATTTGTTTACCCCTTCATCATCTGATCTTCCTTCATCTAATCCTTTCTCCTTGGTCAACAACGAGGAAATTGTAGCTATTATCTTTAGTGCACCAAATAAAGCTCGTGGCCCAGATAATTTCATCAAAGAATTTTTTTTTTTTTTGTGGGATATTGTTGATAAAGACTTTATATTAGCCATTAAGCACTTTTTCAAACAAGGTAAACTACTCTGGGCTCTAAATCATTTCTTCCTTTCCCTGATTCTGAAAACTCCATATGCCAGATCTTTTGAGCATTTCAGGCCTATTTCTTTATGTAATTTCGTCTATAAATACATCTTCAAAATATTATGGCCTTTTGGCTTAGCTCTCATTTTGTCTTCTTTAATTATGTTAAACTAGTGTGTATTCTTGAAGGATAGGTTGATAAATGAAAATATCTTGTTGGCCCACGAACTAATGAGAAATTTCCTCCATTCAAGGGAGCCAATTTTGATATTTTTCAAAAGCAAAAGTGGACTTCGATAAGGTTGTCTCCTTTCGCCGTTCCTCTTCATTCTTTGAATGAAAATGCTTTCAATTATGTTTAAATCGAAGGTATAAAAAAGCCTTATTATTCTTCCTAAGATAAAGAATGTTCCAAATGTCTCTCACTTAATGTTTGCCAATGTTCTCTTGATTTTCTCCGTAGACTCTCTTTTCTTGGCATAACATATAAAATTTTCCTTTCATGACTTTGGTACCTTCCCGGGGTTAAAAATAAATATTATAAAAAATGTCATATTCTTCTCCCATGATTGCTTCCATAAAGAAGACGTTCATGGTTTGTTTGGTTATCACATTGGAGTACTCCTTATTCGTTATTTGGGTCTGCCTCTTAGTTTAAAAAAACTTTCTTATTCCATGTGTATTTATTTCATTAATAAAATCTAAGATAAGATCCAAGGATGGAAATCATATCTACTATCTTGTGCCGGCTGCGTGCAACTCCTGAAATCCATCCTCAATGGCATGTTTCACTTTTGGACCTCCACCTTCACACTTGCAAAGCGTGTTTTTAAATTCATTAATAAATTTTTTGCTTCGTTATTGTGGAGAGGGAACATTGATGTTAGGGGTTTTCACAATGTTAGCTAGATGCGGATTTACAAACCCTTGTCAAAAGACGGTCTTGGTATCCAGGATATTTTTGAAGTTAACAAAGCTGGACTAACAAAGTTGTTTTGGCGAGTGTTAACAACGAAAAATACTTTGTGGGTGAAGTGGATTCATAGAGTTTATTTACAGGGTGGATTTATATGGAGTATGTGTACAAATTGTGGGTCTTATACATGGAATAGTATTATTTCCTTAAAGAGAAAAAATAGGATATGCTTGTTTCTATAGAATAGGCAATGGCATGAACACGTTCACTTGGCTTGACCCCTTGGCTTAATCATTGTCCCCCATCCAAAGATTCGGTCATTGGACTATTACAAATCTTGGGGGGAACACCTCCCTCACCATGTCCCAATCCATAATTCATAGTTTTTGGGCCTTCACCTTTGACACTACAAGCACAAAAGAAGCTTTAAACTTTTTTAATGAAAATACTCCTTTCTTAGCTCATTCGGATGATAGCATTGGGTGGTTGCCCTCTGTAGAAAAATTTTCTTTCAAGAGTTGTTAGAGCTTCTTGAGACTTCCTTTTCTAAGAGTGTCATGACACCATCTTGTTTGGTCTAAATACCGAACAAGCCCGCATGCATTCATTACTTAGCTTGGTCATGTTAAATGAAATCTTAACTCTAGACAATTTTCAAAAGAAAGAACTTTATCTTGCTAACAGAGGCTCTCTTTGTGAGGCTTGCCTAGAAGCTAAAGACTATTTATTCTTTGAGTGCTCTTATAGTGAACAAGTTTGGAAGCTGGTCCTTCAAAAATGTCATATGCTCCATCAAGTCAATTCCTTCGATAAAGAGATAAAATTGCCTTCTTACCTTTTGTTTGCAAAACAAGTATGCAAGTCTCCTCTTAAAACCCCTTTTTTGCTGCTTATGTCTCTTCCAGTTGGTACGAATGAAATAAAGGAATATTTGAAGATCTCAAAATGCATTATGGTTCATTGGTTATATCCATTATTTCTTAAGTATAGTTTCCTTCGGAAGCCCTAACATAAGAGAATTATTGATCATTGTAATTTCCTGCTGCACTTTTGGATGTAACTCTATAGGGTCTCTTTAGAGCCCTCTTCTCCTTTGTATTTCTTTGCCCCTTTAGTGGTTCTTGAAATGAAATTTTATATCAAAAAAAAAAAAATTTCTCTACAGTTTGATATTCTTGATCGTATTGGATGTGTTATTGATTGATTCATTGACTAACAGCTCAAGGTAATGTTTTTTATTGTATTCTTCAACCATCTTCTCATCAAAGTTGTTTGTACTGCTTGCAAAGTTATAAATACAGATTGCTGCTATCTAGCTGATAAAAGCTTATTATTTGGTTTTTCCTTGCTTTTGTTTAGCTTCCTGAATTATATGAAGTAGGTAGTTCGAGGTTTAACCCTTACTCGTTGTTGTAGTGTCTTGCATTTGATAGATTGGACAAAAGGCCATGTAAAATAATGTGGGATATCCCTTGGGAAGAGCTAATGGCGTTGGAACTCGCAAAAGCAGGGCATTCCAAACCCTCTCTTCTTCTTTTGCATGTCAAGAATTTCAATCGGTCAGAGAGCTATGTGCGCATGGTGAAATGCTCCGATGAAGAAGAAGATGGAGAACCTTTGGCCATCAAAATTTGTTCAGTGGTGCGGAAATCATGGAAACAATACCAAGCTAGCAATAAAACTGTGACTGTGAAGGTTGATGTTGCTGTAACATGCTATGCAGTAGGTGTCAACACATGGAAGTATTCAGATAGTTGTTAACTAAATTGTTATTTTAGCAGGTTCCTGCTAGCCAGCGACATGTGCAGTTAGCTTGGGATGAATGGGGCGAAGGATCTTTCAGAAGTCGAGTACATCCACCTATTAAACCTGGTGAAATTCTAGCATCTGAATCATCTTCAGGCGTGAAATTTGTTGAACGCACTGTAAACTTTGTCAAGATTTGGAGTAGCGAACAAGAAACAAAAAGAAAATGCAGTTTGTGCCCAAAGCAGGTGAATGCTTCCTCAGTATTTTTTTTAGAGGCATTGCTACAATAAATAATGGGTTTATAAGGATGTCAATAGATTAGATATTATCCTCCAGTTGAGGAAAGTAGAATCAGGGATAAACAGTTACATGCCTTCTGCAATTTGTGGATGAGGCTAAGGGCAGTTGACTACTTGTTTGGATATTTTAATGTTCTTTTCATTAAGCAGAGATAGCAGAGGATCATGATGTTAAATTTTTAATTTAAATTTCTAGGCTGATGACAACGCTGGATTGTGCAGTATCTGGAGGCCAATCTGTCCTGAAGGGTATTTGATTGCTTTTATGTAACTCATGTACTTTTAAATATATATTTAGTGAAGCACCTTGACTAAGTATTTTTTAATGTACGGTGAAGATATATATCTGTTGGGGACATAGCTCGTGCCGGTGCCCACTGTCCAAATGTTGCTGCTGTCTATCAGAATATGCGGGGGCATTTTGCATTGCCTATTGGTTATGATCTCGTAAGTGCGCCAAAACTACTTCTGCTTATCCATGTCATCATTGCTGCTTGTAAGGATTTGCAGTTATTTGTTCTGTTTGCTAAATGGCACAAATGTTGTGCTCTTGTTTGATGCATGCACAATCTATCATACAGCCATTATTTTTGTCCGCATAACTCAAGCTAGAGATCAGTCAGCCAGCTGACTACGTGGGATGCATAAAACTGTTCAATAGTTGTACCTTTTTTTTCTGATTCTCATAAATCTTTCCAAGGTATGGAGAAATTGCCTGGATGACTATGTTACACCTGTTTCAATCTGGTTGCCGCGAGCCCCAGAAGGATATGTGTCGCTGGGTTGTGTTGCAGTTGCTGGTTTTAAAGAGCCTGAGGAAGATTCTGCCTACTGTGTGGCATCAAGCTTTGGGGAGGAAGCCACATATGAGGAGCAAATGGTATGGACTGCAGCAGATTCGTACCCATGGGCATGCTATATACACCAGGTCCAGAGTGAGGCACTCCATTTTGTTGCCCTTCGACAACCTAAAGAGGTGTCTGACTGGAAACCTATGAGGGTTTCTAGTAATTCATTGATGCAGTTCACGGAGGATTCACGAAGTTGATCTACAATTCTTCACACCCTAGATTATGGCAAATGTATTTTTTATGAGACTAGCAACCTCCATCCGGAGATGGGCAAGCTAGAGCTTTAGTAAGAAATTGGTACTCAATTTTAGTCTAAGCTGCTAGAAGGATGCCGATTAATCAGAGCACAAACCATGGGACGACATTGTTGCTTCTAAAGGCGGCATTTCCTTTTGTACGATTTGTCTCCACCATTTCTTTCCTCCAAAGAATGTAGCGTACAAGTGACTGTAAATTGCCCTCTTGTAAGTAATAACATTACCCCCCTGCATGAGGATGGAATTTTATACAAACGACAAGAACAGGTTATGTCCCCATTAACATATTCTAATCCTTTCATACCGTCATTTTCCGATGACAAAATTGGAGTACCTCTTGAGATATAAATGTGATTATGTGAACAAAATCACCTAATACTTGCGATTGTATGCATTGTGCTTTCTAGATGGCAAACGATCAGACTTATGTGGTAGAATTTTCTAATGGACAACACTTGAGATTTTGCTCTTCGGCTGAGCAGAAAGAGTTTTCTTTCATATTTTTATGGCTAGGAATCAGCGAGCGGATGATGTGATATGTCATTTTGTTGTTAGCAATCCTGAAAAAGGAATTCCTTAAGCACCAAGAGATTTTTTTTTTATGCAAACTTTAAGAAAAGGCTTTCTTAAAAGCAGCATGTTGTTGGGGCTTTCTTCTTGTTCTTCTTTTCCCAGGCTTAGCAGAGGCTTTCCTTTGTGTCTAGTGGGAAGGCTGATCTAAAGTTCTACTTTGCTTTACTTCTTTATGTTGTATGAGTAATTTAACAGAAAATGTTTTTGGGAATAAAAACCTATCGTGTCTTACCAAATTCTGATCATGATATCATCTATGAACATGAACTTGAACTTGAATGTGTGTGTACATTCACGAAAGGAAAGGGGAAAGAAAAAAGATAATTTCTCCACCCACGTCCTTGTATAAAATTCCTAAATCATAACTAATATTTACTCTTATTTCATAGTTCATAGCGTGGATATGGAGAGCATAGAGGAAGAGGATGATTCTAAAAATATCCAAGAATATAGAAAGGAGTATAAAAGATGGTGGAACCTGGGATTTAACCCGACGTGAATTCTGGAGTCAGATGCGCTACCATTGCGCCACGGATCCTTTTGTTAAGAACATGAAAGTTTATAAAACTAAGTGCCACCCTATCCAGGGCTTAGATATGTGATGTTTAGTTGATTAAAATTTTTTATATGGTGTTAGTAGTATTTTTTTAAGTAAATAAACAAAAAAAATTAATTGAAAATACATAGAGCATAATTCAATCATTTGATTTTTTTGGTTTAACCAATATATTTTGTATTTCATGCATACATAACATAGTTAATTTGTAAATGGTGGATGGGTTTTGGCGAAGCCACATCTATGACCCGATTATCAACAGTGGGGACGCTCGGCGATGCTCTTGCTCTCGAGTGTAGCCAAAATTTTTTTTTTTCAGATTAAGTATCCAAATATGAAGTCCTCGCTGCATAATCTACCATGAAACGACTATCTAATTTTACATTTAGCCATTAATTAACCTTTATCCTATGCTTAATTAACTAACTTTATTTTAGTTGTAATTTTTCCCCACCTGTAATTTTGTCAGGGCCGAACACTAATTTGGCCGAAGTTTTCTTCCTATCTTTTATTTAATGATTTGTTAAACTGAACAAATTTTTAATTTTTAATTTAACAATAAATTTTGAATTTAGCAATATACGGCTAATCCACAATCTTCAACATGGTAGTTTGAGATGAGTTTTTTGTAATCATAATAATAATAATAATAATATTATTATTATTATCATTTTCATATTATTAGGTAGAAAGTTTATTAATTTTTGTGTGAAGTACCCATTTAGAAATTTCAAGCATGTCCCGAGTATATTAATATTGGTACAAGTAAAAACTAAGATAGGCTTTTTTTTTCGACGTAAAACTTTAGAACAAGGTATATACATGTTATTATTTTGGATATTCATGACATTATAATATTGGGATTTTAACAAGAAGTCTCATAACGGTGTTTGTGTTTGTCGCAAGGAAATGAGCAAACTTAAATATAGCCACATATTATAGGCTGAAAATAGACGCAACACACAATATTTTTAACGTGAAAACCACAAGGTGATGGTAAAATCATTTTCCAAATATTTGGGTACCATAGTTTATCAAACATCAAGATATCATGCACTCTTATTCTTGGTATAAATCAAAAACATTACCGTGAAACATCACTGGCCAACACAAAATCGACTCTAATCACTTTTAATAAGATCTTTGATCAAATAACTTTGCACAGTTGATTTAGATCTAAATAAATAAAAAATAATTACATAATACTTAATTTTATATAAAAAAATCAAACTTTCATTTTTACCCATTTTTTATTGGTTGTTTGGTTATAATAAAAAATTATATGAAAATTGTGTACATATTATTAAATTATAAAGAATTACGGTTGAAAATATTTATCATTATCATTTATCATTTTATCAATTATTTATCATTATTGTACCGTTCAATACTTTTAAACGTCTGGAGCCAATGGCTTCTAATCATTTTGACCATTGGTAATTAATAAATTTTGATTTTAGCACATCTCTTGGCAATTAAAACTCATGCCAATATCATAAATAAGGTATTACTTAGCACCATATATTTACATTAAATTAATCTTTAAAAAATATAATATATTAAATTTAAATTAAATATTTAATAATAAATAATTTTTATTTATATATATCAATTATGCCAAAATTTTATTAAAAATAAATAATTACCTTCAAGAAAGTGGTAAATCAATAAGTCGGTAAAACAATTATGGTTGAGATTTTTTATTTTACCATCTCAAAATGAAAGGGGTGAGGTTAAATTTTTTAAAAAAGTAATTGGCCATTTTATTTCTATTTAATTTAAAATAATTGGTAAAATAATAAATTAGCAGACTACTTGCAATCTTAGGGAATGAGAGAACCATATAGCAGGAGACCCATCTTCATGTTTATAATGAAATTTGTCTCAAATGAAATAAAAAATGAAAGACTTTTTTCAATTATTGGATTATATATTATATTTTACATAGGGGGAAACTCTTACCTTTTACGGAGAAGGTGCATGTCCTCTCAAATGGATGCAAACCCTTTACTATGAGGCAATTAAGGCTACATCATAGAAAAGTGCTTATAAGGTTTTAATTTATAGTAAAGTTAATCATGTTTCATAATGATAAAATTAATAATTTAAGTAATTTTGTGATAATTAATATCGGAAGTTACAATTAATTTTCTATTATTTGTAGTGTAATTCGTACATATAAAGCATGTATATATATAAAAATAAGATGAGTATTTTTATTAATTAGTATTAATGTCGAAGAAATCTTCGGATATAATTCTATTTAAATTAGAAATCTTAATTATAACAAACATATTTTTAATAAAAAAAAATAATTTTTAAACTATAAAACAATAAAGAATTTAAATCTCTATTATAAATATTAAAAATTATTTTATTTTATTTAACAAAAAATAAATTTCAAATTAGTTCGTGCATTAAATTTTTAGATGCGTTTTCAATAAAAATACTCAAAACAATGCAACTGCACACCCTCAATGTATATTATTTTTTTTTAAATAAAAAAAACAACCTATAACCGCACCCTTTTGGATTTTCAAAAAAAAAAACAAATTATTAGCCTATTTTGGTTTTTCTTAAAAAGCTACTATTTATAGGTAAATAATGCCCTTTTGGTTTTTAAAAATATTATTTTTCTGTTTTTTTTAAGAAAAAAGGCCCCACCATAAATACCCCCAAATCGGTATTTATTCTCTTTTCCATGTAATTAGCTCTCACCCTGTTTTTTTTTTTTTTTAATCTTTTTCATGTTACTACCTCCACAATCTCCAGCTCTGCTACACCTCCATCGCCGATC
>JAVDBV010002642.1:0-38794 GCA_032619315.1 Piper longum
TATTATTTGTTTGGTCTAAGGTTATATTATAATGTGTAAAACGAGGAGGGCAACCCCACCCGAGAAATATATATTTGGTCAAGAATATATTATAGTGTGCATAACGAGGAGGTCACCCCAGCCCCACAAAGAGAAAATCTCAGATAAAGTAATAACAAGAGTGATTTGACCGGTCAAGATTGGCTAGCAGCGTACCAATTATTCGCACGTTTACCTTTTGTTTCCTTCTCGGCCGGCCAGTACATACATTTACTCAAATACCCTCGTCTTTGGCATCACCTTTGCATTTATGGCCAAGAACAAATATTACATTTATGGACATCGATGATATTTTCTCCAAATAAATATTATATTCTCATCCCCATCGGCCCAAACCTATATCAAAATATAAATCGCAAAAATTTATATCTTCGGAATAGCCCGTTTTAGTCCTCTTCTTTTTTTTTACATCACATACTAAAATTATCAAGTATTTATCTCATGTACTCTAATTATTTTAAATAATACATAAATCTTGCATTTAATTTAATTTAATGCCACTTCAAAATATTATCCGGTTAAAGCATTAGCCACTCAATCTATTATCATTTTAGCATACAATTATATGCACAAAAAAATCTAATAGAATTAATTCAAAAAATTAATATACATTTTTTGATTATCAAATGAATTTTTTAATATCACTTTTTTTTATTTAGGCTCCAAACCAACAATATAAGATAATTAACAAAGTGAAATTTTTATAAACTTTGGATAAAATTTTAAATAAATAAAATAAATAAGAGATAATTAGTATGGGACGAATACTAGAAAAAAATTATTATAATGCTTGGTGTAACAAACTTTATATATCAGATTATATTATCATATTTATGGAATTTTAACTATTTATTACAGTTATATCCTCTGGATTTCATAATTAATAATAATTTACACTAATTACAAATTTGTTGTAAATCTTTTCGAGTGGCAGTCATTTTAGAACAAAAACACTATGAAAACCTTTGCAATCAACATGTTTAGCTTACATATTTGATCAGCATACATTAGAGGCCAATTCTGTCATTTAACCGTACAAAAATGACCAAAGTACCCCCCCCCAACCAGGCCCGCCGACCTAACGAGCTCCATGGGCCACTCCTATTCAAAAAAAAAAAAAGCGCCGCCAAACTCCCAATAAAAGCCAACGTCGCCCCCCGCCTTTTTCGCGGCGTCTTCTTCGTAGCGACCCCTCCGACTTCCCAGCCCTCCCCTACTTCGCGCATCCATGGGCAAGCTCCCCGTCTCCATGGTCGTCGGCGGCGACGGGGTCGCCGTCATCACCATCGCCAACCCCCCCGTCAACGCCCTGTCTCTCGACGGCATGCTCTCTTCCCTTTGCCGATCTGTTCTCTTTTTCGCCATCTTTTGACCTCGTTTGCAGATTTATGTAGGATATGTTAGATTTGTTTGAAATGGCTCGATCTGTGTACTGTTTGTGGACTTCGATTTCTGGGGAAATATTTTGATTGATCTATGTATCAATGTATATATCGGTGAGAACGAAAAAACAGAGGGATAATTCTGGTTCTGTTTGGTTATTATTAAACTTTGGTTTAGTTCGGTTGGACCTTGAGCCATTTTTTAAGTGCGAGAACGGAACCGAAACAAAACTGACAAAAACAAACGGGAAAATATTTTTTTTAATATTTATGTTATGTGTAGATTATTATTATAATTTATTTGAGATTTTTAATATGATATCTATGTATAAAATACTTTTGAATGCTATTATAATTGTTAAATCAGCTTTTTTTGGAGTTTTTTACCAAAAAAGGCTAGGAAACTCCGGTATAATTATCAGAAAAGGGAATTTTTATTATAATGATAAGGCGGTATTTTTGAAAACAAGGGAAATTTTTTATAATAATTGTCAAAAAAAGAAAAAATTATTATAATCCAGCCGCCCGTTATGAAAAAATTAATTTTTTTTTATAATTTTATTGGATAGAGTTTATTTTAGTTTTTTAAATGGGGATATTTTAGACAAATCGTGTTTTCCTTCTTTTTTGTTAATTTGGCTTGATTTTTTCACCACATGGTAATATCAAAAAATATTGTTCCTTTTCTGAAAAAAACTCCTTTGTTTATTATGAAAATAATAATTAATTTTAATATAGCTTTAATAATTTCCATTTAGTATAAACTGAACTGAACCGAACCAATATAATTCTGGTTTGGTCCTCGTTTGGTTCAGTTTTGGAAAAAATTCGGGTTTGGTTTGGTGCAAAATTTCAGTAGCCCAACCTTATTTTGGAAATTCAATTGGACCGAATGCTCTTCCCTAAATGTATGAGTGTATGATTTTGTGTGTTGAGGTTATGACATGTGTATTTATTGTGGATTGGGAGTAGATTCATGAACTATCAGGTCACATAAGCTTGAAGCAATGGGTGTTTGGTCGAGATTATGCTGTTCAGTTAGTATGATAATTTTTATGTGATGAGCATTGGAAATGTAGTTATTTGTTCACTATCACTTCACAAGCTATAAATTGCGCTCTACAAACATGAGGAAATGATTTTTTTTTTTTGGTTGAGAATATGAAGGTTTGTATATCACTTGTGGATTATGATGATTGATTTATGATTTGGTTTGGATAAAGATTGATTACTGAAGGTCGCGTGCATAAATTGTCTTCTACATACATTAAACAACAAGTTTTTTGGTTGGGATTATTTTGTCTGGCTAGTTAGTTTAGCCATCTTGACATGATAAAATTTGATTCCAATTTGGAATGATTGGTCGTGTGGAATTGTAGAAGTTTTTGATTTATTTTCCTTTTGTTTTGTTCTTCATGTCTTTTAAATTAATTTGACTTTGAAAATGATTGTTTCTTGGGGTGCAGTTACTTCGGGGTTGAAGAAGATGTATGCAGAGGCATTAAGAAGAGAAGATGTAAAAGCTATTGTTATAGTAGGTAAGCCATAGTAAATCCACCTTGAAGACTCTTACTTTGATAGTCTGTGGATTAGGCTTCTGTATAATGTGACTAACTAATCTCACAAGAAGTGTGTTGGGCTATATTGAAGTATATGTTGTCCAGGAGTTTTCTTTCTTCAAAAGTATTATTTTTATGCACATGGAAATTTTAACTATGAGAGGACAATATCATATTTGTGCTTTTGCAACTATTTGATGTTTCCTGAGAGACTCATGCTATAAACGAACAAAACTATGGCCATGCTTTGTTTTTGTTCATGAGTGATAAAAAAGGTCAAACAGATGGATCATTAGATTAAACTATTCAAGTTTAATTTCTCATATATTCGAGTGTTAATTATGTCTTTGTATCAGCTTTTTATAGAATGCTTTTACTGGCAATCAAACCATCTTGACTTTATTTAATTTCAATTCTGTTAAATTTTGTCTTGCAATTATCCATTCTTAACGGTTGTTTTTTTTTGGACTATAAATTTACTTTTTATCTTGAACTTTTGATTGGTATTAATGATTGACATGGAATTTGACTCTTGTGTTCTTTAAAAGGTGAGAGCGGCAAATTTTCTGGTGGATTCGACATCAATGTTTTCCAGCAGGTTCAAAGGAGAGGTTTGTCTTTGCATTTATACAATGTGGATACTAATAGAAACAAATGCTCCCATTTCTTGTGATCTGTTGAGAAAATTTTCATTTGTTATTTGATGTCTTGGCAGGTGATCTATCTGCTCTGCCAGATGATTCAGTTGACCTTATGATCAATATGATTGAAGGTATTCACCTGTTTCTCCTGTTTGGGCTTCTGTTATTGATAGATGAATTAACCCAAGTTGTTTCTCCATCATTTTCTTTCACATCAATAATGATCATGTAATAGCTCATTGCTGCATCCTATATATATGCAAGGTGAAAATTTTATTGCATCATTTGATGTGCAGATGCGAGGAAACCCTCTGTTGCTGCTATCCAAGGACTTGCACTTGGTGGTGGCTTAGAACTGGCAATGGTAATTATATGATTAGACAAAGATGTATGCATATTAACTAATAGTTTAGGTAAATGAAATTCTGCAATTTATTACTATGACAGTCCTGCCATGCACGAATTGCCTCACCAGAAGTTCAGCTCGGTTTACCAGAATTGACCCTCGGAATTATCCCTGGGTTTGGAGGTATTCTTTACTTTCATTAATATATTTTTTGTTTTGGCAACTTTAGAAACAACTAATCAAAATTCTTGACTTTTTAAAGGGACACAACGGCTTCCACGGCTTGTTGGAATCTCAAAAGCTATTGACATGTTGCTTGTAAGTCAAATCTGCATTCATGAATAATTTTATGCTCATAGGAGCTTTCCTCTTGAAAATTTTCAAATGATCTAGATATCAAAATTTGAGTGCTTTCACCTTATCTGAATGTAGTATATTGTTGATGGAATACTGCTAAAACTAAGTATATGATATCATGCAGTCATCCAAACCGATAACATCAAAAGAAGGGAAGGAGCTGGGCCTCATAGATGCTGTTGTGTCTTCGGATGAGTTGCTGAGAGTTTCACGTCTTTGGGCTTTAGAAATTGCCGAAGGGCGTAAGCCATGGATATCTGCACTGGGCAGAACTGATAAAGTGCCCCCCCTTTCTGAAGCTCGTCAACTAATAGAAACTGCCAGGACAAGGGTAAGCCGAACGGCTCCAAATATGCCCCAGCATGAGGCTTGCATCAATGCAGTTGAAGAGGGAATTCTTTCTGGAGGTTATGCTGGTGTTTTGAAGGTTTGCTTCTTTTAGTCATCCTTGTGACCCTGAGTATTTTTTCTTTTGCTGAGAAGGAATGCAGTTTTGCATATAACCGATGATATTTTCTCTGTATATAGGGTAGTGTTTTATCTGATGATGTATACAGATTATCTATATATAATGTTTTTTTCCTGGTTGCGTGGGAAGTACTAACTTTTGATATTTTGACAACAGGAAAGTCAATTATTTAATGGCTTGGTGTTATCGAGTACATCGAGAGGACTTGTTCACTCATTTTTAGCTCAGAAGGCAACTGCTAAGGTATGAATTATTATCCTGTTGATAAAGAATTTTACTATTGCTTCTAAATTTCATGATTCTGATTCTTACTCCAATTTATCAACCAGGAAATAAGTCTATGATTGGGGCTTTTGAGAGTCTCATTAATATCTGATGTATGATAATAATATCCTAACATCTAGCCACTCTTATGTACTTGAACTTTTGCTTTTATAATAATAAATATCTATGCGAGAATCTCTTCCTCTCTTTCTTTCTCTGCAAACACACATATTGCACATGTAAAAATGAATCTATTGAGTTGTATTAACCAAAAAGTTACTTTTTGAAACGGGGCTTACATTAATCATTTACATATTTCTGTGCTATTTAGCTAGTATGTGTAATTGCATCTCTCTATTCAGCATTTTTTTGTATTTATGTTGCCTAACTGAACTGAACATATTCTTGCCTTTTAATTGTTCAGATACCTAATGTGACTGATGTGGGCCTAACGCCAAGGACTATACAGAAAGTTGCTGTTATTGGTGGCGGATTAATGGGTTCTGGTATAGCTACAGCTTTTATTTTAAGCAACGTGACTGTCATCTTGAAGGAAGTTAATTCTGAGTTTCTACAAAGGGGCATGAAAATGGTTGCAGGTACTTATGCAATCCTTGATTATTTAGCTCCGCATATTTTAATTAGGCACTATAATCTGACAGGATTTTGCCAATTTTTTATACAGAAGTTTGATTTAAACTACATGATATTTGCATTTTGACAATAGATCAGACAACAAAAATGCATACAAATATTAAGATTTTGCCAATTGCCATTACCTTTATGTTTTGAAGTACAAATAATTCTTCTCACTCTCTTCTTATGATCCAGCAAATGTTCAAGGACTTGTTTCAAGACAGAAATTGACAAAGGAAAAGGCCACAAAGTTTTTGTCCCTCATTAAAGGTGTATTGGACTACTCTGAATTCAAAACCGTTGATATGGTTATTGAGGTTAGTCTTATATTTTTATCCAAATTGTTTAGGATTGATACAAACCTGACCATATAGTATCCCTAGATTGACGTAGGTGACAAGATTCAAAGTTAGCGTATACAGGTTCCCTTAGTTATATGAATAAGGCATCAAGCAGAGATAAGGCTTACATAGTTACCATAAATCCACAAACTGATTTGGTTTCTTTTTATGTTACAATTTCAAGGAGCACCGTGAATAGTAACAGTAATAGTGTTGATGATGATGTTGGTATTTCTTCGAATATGTTATTTAGTTTATGTAGCTCTGAGCTCTCTTGAGTGTGTGTGTGTGTGTGAAGTGTGCATGTTTCTGACTAAATTTGAAACCATTAGGTTCCTTTATATTCCTATCTGAATGTCATGCCCTATTGTAATACTGGTCTAGCATCATCATTTGTCGAGGATAGTGGGTAATGATGACTTCTGATAAACATGTTGGTTGTTGTTAAAACAGGCTGTCATTGAGAAAATTCCCCTCAAACAATCAATATTTGTCGACCTGGAGAAGGTTTGCCCTCCTCACTGCATTTTGGCAACAAACACATCTACAATTGATTTAAATCTCATTGGAGAAAAGACCACTTCTCAGAGCCGAATTATTGGAGCTCATTTTTTTAGGTAGCTATGATTAATTGTTTATAGCAACATCTATTCTTCTTAGTTAAAATATAACATATATTTAAAATTGCTGAATGGTGAACAATATATGACCAGTCACAAAATTGTAATGAAATTATAAATTATTGTCTAATTTTTGGCCTACAGATTGTATTTGCACTGTTACTCATAAAATATTTTAATCTTGTTACTTACATTTTTTATATCTGTTAACCAGTCCTGCGCATATAATGCCGCTCCTGGAAATTGTTCGAACTGAAAAGACTTCTGCGCAAGTTATTCTAGATCTCATGACGGTTGGGAAAATCATAAAAAAGACTCCTGTGGTTGTGGGAAACTGCACTGGTTTTGCAGTTAACCGCACTTTTTTCCCTTATACTCAAGGGGCTATGTTATTGCTGCATCTAGGAGTTGACCTGTTCCGTATTGACAGAATCATCAGCAATTTTGGCTTGCCAATGGGCCCGTTTCAGTAATTTCCATCTCTTGATTCTGAGTCCTTATTAGTCAGCATAAATTTTGTCGAGGCTAAACACTGGCTTATTGCATTGGTAGGCTACAAGATGTATCTGGATACGGAGTAGCTATGGCTGTGGGAAAAGAGTTCAGTATTGCATTTTCAGACCGCACTTTTACGGCTCCACTTGTTGAACTAATGATACAGAGCGGAAGAAATGGTGCAGTGTTTCAGCATGATTGCTGATGGTCAATTTTTTGCTTTGCCTTTGTTGAACCTCATCTAATCTTTGGCAAACTGGTATTAATCTTTTGTAGGCAAAAGCAATGGAAAAGGATATTACACTTATGAAAAGGGTAAAAAGCCTATGCCTGATCCCTCTGTACAACCAATAATTGAGGAGTCTAGGAAACGTGTAAACATCATGCCTGGTGGAAAGGTACCTCTACATATTCGTGCCGCTTATCTTGTCCCATTTTCCTTGTAAAGTTCTTATTGTTTAGTTTGTGGATGTTTATTGCAGCCTATAGCAGTTTGTGACAAAGAACTTCTGGAGATGGTACTCTTTCCCGTAGTGAATGAAGCATGCCGGGTGCTAGATGAAGGTGTTGTAGTTAGATCATCAGATCTTGATGTTGCATCTATTCTTGGAATGAGCTTCCCATCTTACAGGTATTCCCTAAAAATATTTCACAGCCAACCCCATATCACCCACTCTTGCTTTTCGTCGATTAATTTAACAAATCTTTCTGAAGTGCTTTACCAAAGCTTCAAAGCTCTCAAGTTACCACCTTGCCACATAGAACTCTGTCATATTTCCTTCTTATTTATTCGCTAAGAGTGATACCATTTTTTTTTCCTATGCAGGGGTGGCATCGTTTTTTGGGCAGACTCTATTGGGTCAGATTATATTTATAGAAGTCTCAAAAAATGGACAGAAGCATATGGTAGCTTCTACAAGCCATCGGCGTATTTGGAGGAAAGGGCCTTAAATGGTCTTCCTTTGGTAAGACTTTTATATATGTTAGTGCATGACATTAGGCATTTGCTTTTGCTAGACTTGGTAGCTGAAATCAAAGACAGCAATGGTTTCATCTGATTTTAGCTCTTGTAGGGCTTCCTGCCTTTTCAAAGAAGCTTTCTGTTGAAATTTGTTTAGAACTAGAAGCTAAAACGTGTCGAAGTCTGAAAATTTCTCTTGTTTCTAGCTTATTGAGCTTTTCTCGTACAAGTCAAATTCTTAATTCACTGATGTGCTTTGGGTTTCTGACTTCTGTTACTCTGTATGCAGAGCTCGACTGCTTCGATTCCTCAAACTTCAAGAGCTCGCTTGTGACGCATTTCACTGATCGGGTGGCTTAACCTGTAGAGAAATTGCGTTATTGGGATCTTAGGGCGACTGAACCGATCAAGTCTTATTTCGACGAGGAGGGCCCATCAATTGATGCCACTTATCATCTATGTCAACGAATAACTACCAGGAAGCATGGTGTTTTAGTCCATCTGATTGAGTTTTTTTGTGAAGTGTGGTTTCTTGTAATAAAAATTTTCTCGTTGTGTTGGTGTTCATCTTCATATGATTGGGTTCTTTGTGTAAGATAGAATTCCCTACGTAAAAATTTAAAGCTTCTTGCCAAACATAATTACTTCCATAAATGAAAATGGCTTTGGTTAATTAAGTACATACATAATGTTATGAAATACGTCTATGGACTTAGTTTTTCTTAAAACAACGTTTAACTCTTGCGATTAACTTCAAAAAGATGATTTTATGCTTAAAAGCTCTGGTGTTGAAAACAGAATGACTGTTCCCGTTGATCTTCGAATGAGAAGATTATTATCCACAACAACCATGACCAAACCTGGTGTTATTAAATAATTTTGTCCCATTTGAGGCCGAGTTACACACAATTATCTGAATAATGAACATTAAGAACAAAAAAGGATTTTCAACTGCGAATGACTTGACTCCTGCAATTGCCTCAAACAAAGTTAGAATTCGCCAAGGAGCCTGATGTGAGAATAATAGAAATAAAACAAGTTGTGCACATACTAGATAAAAATGAACATCTTCGAAAATAGTAGCATCCATCTCAATGAAGCATAGGAATAACTTGTCCTGTTGTCCATCGAATTGGTGTTGTATTCATTTGAGGAACTTGTCAAACCAGTCACTTACTTCTTTCACCATTGTGAATGTCATTTGATGTCCAATCCCAGGCTCCGCTATGAACTGATTATAATAAAAATGAGAGGGGCTTAAAACGGAACAAAAATAAATAGAGAAGGTGGACCGTACAAGTAATACATAGATCTAGTTAAGCATGTAAACAAAACATTTCTGCTAATTAGTGTGAAAGAGAGATTAGAAAAAAGGTAATTAGATCCCACTGCAGAAAACACTTCAAGCCAACTGGAGGCAGATTCAAAGAAAAACCGGAGTATGGCAGAAACGAGAGTACACTATTAAGTTACGGTCATACCTTGAAATTTTCCGGACAACCAGCCATTTTATAGGCCTCAGCAGCTTTTGACACTGGCGTGTCTATACCCAAAAGCGGGCAGCGAGGATCTTCTGCGCCTG
Organism: Piper longum; assembly: GCA_032619315.1. Taxonomy (NCBI): domain Eukaryota; kingdom Viridiplantae; phylum Streptophyta; class Magnoliopsida; order Piperales; family Piperaceae; genus Piper; species Piper longum. The sequence continues at coordinate 9,693 of JAVDBV010002642.1, forward strand.
CATTTTATTGGGTGTTTCACTTAACATTGATATGAAATGAGATATAATAAACCCATCACACATACAAGTTGGGAAAGAAACCATTTATGATTATGAGAGGACGCGGTGCAATTGCTGATATTGTATATGGTGAATCAAAGCTAGATGCCAATCCAGGAGCAATCTTATCCCAAACCTGATGATAAATAGGAAAAAGTATAAAATAGTGATGAATCAATATTTTGCAATTTAAACATATTTAACTATACTTTATAAGACTTGGAAGAGAAATAGTTCTGGACAATGAGATCAAGTAATACCTTTTCTACCACATCTTTGTCAATGATGCTCTTGCCTAAGTCAATTAGAGCTTCTGCACCACAATCAAATGACAATCAGTATCAATTTCACACTCACCATGTGCATGAAAGCAATATAACAGGCTCTAAACATGCTTCAACAGTAAAATGAAATAACGTGCATTACCTTCAAATACAGGTCTTATGCTGTCAGCTCGAGCCTGCCATTTATCATTATCTATAGCCCATCTAAAACCCTACATGATTACCATGCCCAGTTCATCCACTTTTCAAATTAAATGGATGGAAATCCTTTACATTCCAAACATGTACTGAATAATTAAAAATAGTGAGTTTCTTGCCTGCACGCCAATTATAGGAGCAACCACTGAATAACGAATATCAGCAAAAGCAGCAAACCATGCATGCATTCCTGAACCAAATTTTTCGAGTGAATCCATAACGCAAAGTGTGGAAAATTAGAGTGAGGAAATAAACTATTGTCACACCTCCTAGTGATTCGCCAGTGATTCCTATTTTAGAAGGATCAATATCATCCCTCTGGCTGAGAAAATCAGCCAGTTTAATGAGATCCCATACCTATGAATTCAGCGTTAGAGAATGTGTCTGCTAAAAAAAAAATGAAACCTTAAAAAAACAAAGCCCTCCTATTATCAGTTGGACCTCTCTTAAAGCCTTCCTAGGCTTTGTACTTAAACAAACAAGGGATAGTTTGCATCTAGTAAAATTTGAAATCAAGCCCATTGCCCAGATGCTGAATCACTTAAGCAAATGATTCCTTTTATATTGCTTTTAGTAATATCTCAGTCATAAACAAGGATATGATCGAATACCGTGTCAAAAATAAATGGCATGGTGTCTCCATTTTTCCAAGCTGACACAAGAGCCTGCAAATAGCAAGTAGGCATATCAGAAAATTGCATAAAAAAGATAAATAAGTCAATCATTCGTGATTTTAAATAAGGCTTCAACAATACTACCATGATTCATTTAAATCAGAAGACAATTTAAACGATCAAAGTGATCAGTGCAACTTCTAAGTCGAGCATGAAAGTAATTACATCTTTGTAAGCAGTAGGAGAGCTAGCCCGTTCACCATGGTAACGAGAATCAATCGCAATACATATGTATCCTCGTGAAGCATAAGCCTGTCAAACATTCCATGTTCAAATTATTGATCAATGTATTGTCATCTACCAGTACCTAAGAAGAAAAGGAAAAATAATTGCCTTAACAGAAAGTCAGCAATGTAAGGAAATGGCGACCTCTAGTAATGGCCTCAACCACTCCTTTGACTTATAAGAACTGTGAAGAAACACAATAGCTGGCCTTCTCTGATGGCTCCCATCCTTCAAACTGATAATTAGCACCGGTAGACGCCCTTGATCACTTTTCTATGAATGAAACAGGCGAAAATCATAGACAGTACCCCTAATTAGAACTACAGATTCAAACCACCAAACCAAGATAATGCCATTCGACGACTTATAGTGATTCCATATCCCTTATACATGCTCAAGTCATCCAAATATGAAAAACTTCTTAATCCTCTATCAATTGCTTCAAGGCAAAATTCCCTCACTAGGTAAATTTCTTCAATCAAGCTCAAAATTAATCATTCTATAGATTTCATAATATTCTTCTATCTCTACTATTGCTGTTTAGTAAAATTATAATAATGTGTCAGGTCTCACTCAAAGTTTTCGTACTCGAATTCAGATCCATAGAGTGCATCAAATCAGTCAATTCCAACTATAACCACTGACCTCAGTAATCAAGTGTAGGTTTTCTTCTTTGAGCTTAGTCTCCAAATCTTCGACTTCTTCCCTGGGACAAGATTCCAACGCCTAATGAAAGAAAACAAATCAAGGCACCAGCTTTTCACGTCAAACAATCAAAATCAAGCTTTGCTGTTCATTGAAAAACACACCTCGCGAAAGGGAGCACCACCTTGATACATCGGAGAGGCGACCGGCATCGCCTGCTCCACCGTCAACGCCACTTCCAAAAGTCAACTGACAAGGTTTCAGACACAATCCGCCGCAATAAACCAGAAGAGGAAGAGGAAGAAGCTTTCGATCACCTTCGGGGGCGCGCCGGCTGCGGAGGACGCGGACGAACGATGATCGTAGGTGGTCGCCGGCGTTGGCATCCATGGCCGGCGTGGCGGCGAAGGCGGTGATCGCGGGTCGGTGGGAAAGAGTCGCCGGAGAAGGCGCGTGAGGAGAGGGGAGACGCACGTGACCGGTGGGGAGGCGGGCAGGAGAGGGAAGCATCCGCATTTATTTTGGCGGGGACTATTGGGTTGGGTGGGTTATTTAATATATATATATATATATTAATATATTATATATATATATATATTATTTACTATTATTGTCTTTTTTAAAAAAAAATCTTGGAATTGATATGCACGAAATATGTGGAAGAAATTTGAAGAAGTCGTTATTATTTATTAGGATAAAGGATGGAAAAGAAAAATACATTTTTGGAATTTTTTTCCCGTAGTACAAATGGATAGCAAGAGAAAAGAAAATGAAATATCGTGGTTTTATATATGGACTTTTTTTTTTGGTATTTCGAACCAAAAATTTTATGTTGGATTTTTCTAAAAATCTTGTTAGCCGAAAATTTAAAATGACAAACAATTGTAAGCTTCTTTTTCTAACAAAATAACACGCCTGAAAATATTGAATAAAAAATTGATCCGGGCAAAACTTTTGCAGATTGACAATTGTATGACAATAATCTATTTTTTGTCCTACAAAGCCAATGGAATTTGGAACTTTTTTGAAAAAAAACAAGAAAAAAATACAACGAAATATTTCAGGGTTGTATAATTCCATCGAAGTGGCCTACGCATGATTTGATTTTGTTTTAAAAATTTTTTTTAAGACAAGACAGTGAAAACAGGGAATGAGATCAAAGAATGGAGAACCATTCATTTTTCAGAATATTCCATAATGCAACTTCAACCAAAAAGTCTTTTTTATATAAAAAAAAATTAACCAACAAATTAAAACTTCGTATTAAACAACGTTAACGGAGAATGCATTGTCATGAAACTTCAAATTCAATCAAGACATCACTTCAATCATATATTTTCAATCCTAAAGAATTGAACACAAATTCAATCACTTAGTTTTTATCTTAGGCATTCCATTTTTTTCTTAATATAATGTCCGAGACACATATCCTTCCCACTCTTTATTTCAACCAACACTTAGCCGCTCAGATCTGAGGCTTATTCAAGACCATCCTCCTATTGAAGGACATCAACCAGAGAATAGTTTCCGGCGGTTGGATCCGACGGCGGCCGGCTAAGCATGGTGGCTGGCGGCGAGGTGCGATTCGCCGCCGGAGAGCTCCTTGGCCCTGCCGGAGGGCCTGTGGGTGACGGCGAGGTGCACGCCGGGGCTTTTGTGTGCGGAGGAGGCGTTGAGGAGGATGGAGTTGTTCACGCCCTGCACGTTGCTGTTCACAAACGCCGACAACGGCGACAACTTCCCGGGGCCGCCCTTGCCGTCTTTCTTCGCCTTCGCCGCCTCCTCCCCATGCAAGGCCTTGCCCTTCATGAGGGAGCCCGGGGTAGACGACCAGGACGGTAGTAGCTCCATGAAAGCTCCCCTGTTCTCCCCGGCTATGGTGATCATGCGCAGGCCGGACTCCTGGTCGGAGCTCGCCCAGCTCTTGCTATGGGGCTTGACAGTACTGTGGTGGAGGGGCAGCTCCTGCGCCTTGTTGTGCACCACCTGGGTGCTGTCCATGATCTTGTCATGCTCGTGCAGTACTTTGGCCTTGTGATGCGGGGATGGGGGCGGTGCGGGGGTGGACATTAGCTGCCGCTTGGCCGGCTCCGGCTCTGGGTCGGCAGTGATCTGGGAGGGAGGGAGGCGGAGAAGGGAAGGAGGAGGCGAAGTGGGCTTGATGGTCTTGGGTGACGCTACCAGCTTCTTGGGCGAGCTCCGAGGTGGTGAAAAAGATGGTCCTCGGGTGACGCTCTTCGGCGAGTACTTCACCGGGCTCGGCGCCTTCGTCGTTGGCGGCAACTGCAACATGGTCGGCGGTGCCGGCTCTGCCAGGGGTGCTGGCGGCGGTGGAAGCTTTGCCGGCGACTGGGGCAAGGAGGAGGTACCAGCTGTCGGACCATTCAACTGTTTGATGGGGGATTGAGGCAAGTAGGAGGTGCCGGTGGTGGGAGCAGCAGACGGCTTGACCGGGGACTGTGGGAGGGAGGAGATGCTGGTGGTGGTGGTGGTGGTGGTGGCCATGGGGATGGGGGAGGTGGGGACGGAGGCGACGCGGGAGGGAGGAGATCTGGCGGGTAGAATGGGGGAGGAGGGGACGGAGGCAGTGCCTCGGAAGAGGCCCGTTGGTTGGGGTTGGAATTGGGGACGGATAGCAGGTCTAGCAGTACTGGTAGGAGGTGGTGCAGGTGTAGCCGTAGCAGATGGTGGTGGTGGTGGTGGTTGCTCCATGCGAGCGATAGAGCCCAGCCGGCCAAACCTTGGTCGGAATGTATCAGCCATTATGGTGGGAAAGTGGGATAATTGGTAGCTGAGAGAAGAAGCCAAGAGTAACACTCCAAACTATACAACTCGTTATCAACCTCAGAATGTTTTGCCGTATATATGTAGTGAACGAGGAATCGAGGTGAACGGATTGCTTTGAGGCGGGGTTATTACTCGGTGGGAAAACAGTGTAAGGTGACAAAGAAAGAAAAGGGAAAGGAGAGGCATCGGATTCATGGGTAAGTGAGAGGTCGAGAGAGATAATGGTGTTGCCATTGCAATGGCTTTGCCTTGTATCTGACTTTGCTTGGGGTGGTGTCCGCTTGGAGATGCTGTCTGCTGGGAAGGCATGCCGATGGTAATTGAACGATCGTCCCCTCTCGAATCTGCAAATTTGAGCTTTTTTTTTTTCGCCACTGGGAGCCAGCACGGAGTTGGCTGTTAATATATGCTGCTTATGGTATAAACATCTACTTTAACTCCGTCAATTACTATACTTTTACTTTAAGTGAAGCAGGTACTTGCTAGTGAAATTCTTGTTTCACCTTGCTTGCTTCAGTGACATGCATGATTCCAGATGCATAGCGGGAAGTAAAATGGATGACAAATTTTTAGAAGCTTTTAAATTACAATCATTAATAAAAAAGTTGATACGATAAAGTACTGGATATATATAGCTTCTTGTTTTTACGTATATATCTAAAACATTTTGAAATCAAATGAGATGATACCTAAGGAGTCATTATTTAGTACGCTTACTTGGTATTGCATCCGCGTACATGAGGACGCCGTCCTCATCTGATCATTAACGGGCATGAGGCCGACATTTGGCGGACGCCATTTTGCTCCTTCCCTTTGGGATGCACTTGGGGACGCGTCCGATCACGCCTCCCCAGGGTCCCCTCCTTTCCTCTCTTTCTTTTATTCCTTTACCAATTTTACTGTACGTCCTCACATTAGGGCAGCTAAAATTCATTCCACAAGAGGGGCCTAAGCCCTTCTAATGATCCAACTATAAGATAGTAACTTTTGTGCCCGTTGAATGCTCACTAACCACATGCTCTATATGTAACCAATTGTTCATGGAAGACATGCCTAATGTTGTTTTTTGAATTAGCTCAAAATAACGCATTTGTCATTTTTGCAAAAAAATAATTAATTAAATTAAAATAAATATAACTCATCCCAAATAGTATATCATGTCTTTCAATATTGAGTAGAGAACTATTTTTTAAGAGTCTTTGGAGAGCTCAAAAATATGATGAAATTAAAGTATAAGATTTAACCAATCAAAATATAATAAAATAAAAATAATATACTAAATTATTTTCATTTATTTATTTAGAATTTATTTTTAAGGTCAGAGTTTATCATCTCATTTAATTTGGATTTTTTTATCAAATTTGGATCTCTCTCTAACAGAAATCGGTATTATAAAACCTCAGCTTCGACTTAGTCGTTTGTTACTTTGCCCAGTCTCGAGTTAGTCTCCAATCTATTCAAGTTAGTCAATTTTTCGACCATAAGTATGATGCCTAAATAGTTATATGAGCATGTTATAGAGATTAAGTATGTCTGATATACAGATGACAATTTCAGTTATACTTCAGTAGAATATCAGTTATCAGCATATAGCTTAGGGTTTTAAGACTAAATCTAGGTTGTTATAGCGTTTAGTATCTGTTTGGGCTTTTCAGGATACCACGTTTATATGCATCTTAGGGATTTGAGTCTTAGTTTTTTTTCAATTGAGTGCATGGTTTCGAGGCCCATTTAATATTTTGCCTTGATTTTTGTCCATAGAATCTCCGTTAGGCATTGAGTTAATTTTGACTTTTGATGGCGTCAACACGAGTTTTTCATATATATATATATATATATATATATATATATATATTATATACTTTAGGTGGACCCTACTAGGCCCACAACTTATTAGACTTTCAGATCGTGCCACTTGGCAAGATCTAGACGATCTATGTCATCCACAGCATTGCCTCTCTTCTTATTTGAGAGATCTTCCCATACTTTTAGATGAATTTCACTGTTGCCGACTCCACCACTTTGGCTCACCGCCAGTGAGACTCTGGTCATCCCCTGACCATCAGACTAGCACCACTGTGGTCATCTTGCGACAAACTATTGACTCAAGCCCAGCCTTTACATCAGCGTTGATGCAGTAGCCGCCAACAGTATTGTTTTCTTCGCTAGTTTCAACTGCTAGCCTCTTTTGGGGCATTTTTTGGTGCTAGCTAGCCTCCTCTGGCGAGGTCGACAACCAAGATAGCTTTCCCTCATCGAGGCTAAACTTTTGAGACCATCTAAAACCCTTGTTGTGACAGCGAGCATTGCCAGTAACATCGCCATACTTAACGACATCACCATACCTGGCGACAATTCTATCCATTTTCGATTGTTTTCAAGCTAACCGACGGTCGGGCTTCGTCGATTACCACTGCCATCACCTCCACCTCGACGTCCTTTGTTGATCACAACAGGCGACAACCCTCATCACGCCTCTATTGGCATTTTCCAGTGATGGGCATGAGCAACCCTATTGACCCGTTTGCCCATGTTCGTATCTGCTTGTCCATATCCGTATTCGCTAAGCCAACCCAACCCACCATTTTAGTTAACTTGTACCAATTTAACTTGGCTCGACTCGATTCAATACAACCCTGTTAACTTGGTTATCTTTCTCAGCCGTTTTGAGCCATATTCATTTGTTTTTCGATTATTTTTTATAATTCGAGACTTTCTACATTACTTTAGATGTATATTCACATTATTTAGTATATTTGGATGTTAAAGTATTTTTTTATTTTTTTATTTATTAAATTAAATTATTTATTTATTTATTCATTATTATTTATTTCTTTTAATTTATTTATTTGTAATACATGACGCATGCTTGTATGATTATTTATTATTATCAATGATGTATTTAATTTAGTAATATTATTCTTATTCTTGTTTGTAAATTTTATTTATTTATTTATTTGTTCGTGTGTATGTTATTATTTATTTGTGTTTAATTATATATTCATGTATTTGATAGCTATGTTATTATTCATGATTAATTGATATTAAATATTTATTTATTTATCTAACTATAATTAATTAATTAATTAAATATTGCTTGCATCTATGCTATTTTTACTTGAGTTTAGCCACCGAATTATATAATATAATTATATTATTATTCTATGATAAGTGTATTATTTATTTTTATGTATTTATTATTTTACTATTTATTCAAGAGTTTGATTATTTATTTATTTATTATTTGTTTATTGCTTATCATGCCTCATTTTGCATGCAAGATGTTTAGTTGTAGATTTATTTATCATTGTTCTTTATTATGATGTTATTCATGATGTGAGCACACACCATAATTATACATTATATAGAGTTATGAGTCTTTTATTTAGTAATGAGTTCTCATGTAAGTTTCGATTCGAACTCTCCATAGATGTGTTAATGCGTTTGGAGCTTAGACCACAAATCCGTTAGGACTCTTCTCAGGTTTATCACTTACTCTATTGTGGAATTGATTTCCAAATTGTATGACATGCTAACTTGTTGTTCTATCGGCAGGTCATCTAAACATATTTTACTTCCGTAATTAATAACCATCGAGGGTGAGGTCCTTTGAGTTATTTTCAAACTTATATCTACCTCATGTTGCCTTCGAGCCTACTTATATTATTCTCTTCCCAACCCTATATATTGTTTCTATTAATTTTTCAGTTACCAAAAATTGGTGAATTTGACTTTTTATATACCATGAGCAAACACATACACAAGTCGCAACTGGCTCTGGATTTGTGATAGGGTTATTTCATTTTCGAAAGATCTTCACATCTCTACGTCATGAGCTTCCTTACACTCAGAAAGGCGTGGAGTAGACGGGTACTATTGTATATAACACATGTCTAAACTTGTGGTATCAATGAGTACTGATAGCAATTGCCTGAGAGTAGTTAGTTATTTTGCTCTTGATCAGACTTTATATGGAGGTTTAGAGAGGGTTTAGGTTATATATTTTTCCCCGAGAGTGAGAGTAGATATGGCCCAGAGAGGCATTTTCCGAGAGTGACACAACACTAGTTCAGTTCGGGACGGTATCAAGTTTGTAGCTTGATGGCACCTCAATAAATGCCCTTTGAGTGTTCCTATGAATAGTATATACTGTTTTTCTTTCCTCTTGGAAATCATTTTTCACTTGTCAATTTTTATTAGTTATTTTTTGGACTAGTGATATTCGTTAATGGCGTTTTTCTTATTATATATGTAAGTCTTGTGAACATGTGTGTCAGGTCGGCTTTAATAGAAAGACAGATAGATACTGCACACACTTGTACTCAACGCGACGTTATTTCTTTCGTGTTTTTATACATGTTTAATGTATTTTCACGCATATTTAGCAACGTCTTTCATTCTTGAGATGTAAAGAGTTATTTCGATTTATTTCCATTATTCGAGTCTTATAAATTAATTGATTTAGACATGGCTCGACTTAATCGTAAGAGTTTTGATTTGGCTACTAGGCGAACTGAAATCATGGTGTTACATATACAACACCTATACCTAATTTTCATATCATTGCACCTTTTCTCATGCATGCATGTACCTTGAAATATTATTTTGGCCATCAATATACTTTTAATTGTGTCAATCTTATTCACCATTTCACTAAACCTCAGATAGTGCTATTCATTTTAAAAAAAATATCACTCAATCCCGCAAAACTAACACCATTTAATAAGCATAGTTAAGTGATGATAAGGTGGTCTTGCAACTGGTTAATGGGTAATGTTATAATATCATGTAAGAAAATAAAATTGATTAAAATAAAATCATTCAAAATTAAATAAAAATACAAAATAAAACATAATATAACTAAATAAAAAGTTCACATAAATAATGTAATCTTTTTATTTTTTTAACTTTTAACTATACACCTAAGTTTTTATCCGTATGTGAAAGAATAATAAAAAATATTTTGTATCACATGAGCTGAAAAATGATCTTGATAATTAAATAAAATAATAATTTATTCTCTCTAATTTTTTATATAATTTATTTAGTACATATATTTTATTTTATAATATTTATTTTATTTTATATATTAATTAATATTAATTATTTTAAAAATTAAATAAATTTATTTTTTATTTGGCTTTTCTACCTCATTAATTATTCGGTTGCACATTTTTACGTCATCACTTAATAGTATTTATCTAATGGTATTAGTTTTGAAAATACTATTTTTTTTTTTGAAATGATGTGAGCTAAATGATGGTTGACTTAATCCAAGGGGGCTAAATGATGATTTGACTCCTTCAAGGACTTAAATATTATTTACTATGCTAGTTGTTTTCTCCCATACAGTGAAGTAATAAAATAGCTGTTATATTGGTCTCCTCGTCCTATAGCCTTGGCATGAGGTTATTATTCAGAGTTTAGAAGGGTGCTAGGAAATATGTTTAGAATGGTGTTACAAAAATTTGGTTGGAAAATACCGGAAGAAGGGTTGTAATAAAATTTTTTTCCTCTAAACCCTACACCTAACACTATACTCAAACGCTTCTATCATGGAAACTATAATCCTGTCTCAATATGCAAGTTATTTACTCTTTACCTAGCCTCTGTGCTTGCTGCTTATGACCTGAATTATCGAAAAACGAACTAAAAGCTCATACCAATACAATATTGTTTGCCGACTCTACACTTGCTCGGTCTAACGAACTTGACGTTGAAATTAATGGGTTTACATTTGATTATATGCCTTTCATTAATCGAGCCGCCCGCTTACAAGACATGTTTGCTCCCATCGAAAACCTTTGGCGCCTTTCCCTTCTAGCCGGCAACTAAACTGCTCCAATACCCGGAAAAAATTAAAAAAACCTTAGCTGCTCTGATTTTGGATTTTGACCCCTATGTTCAATCAATTTTATGCCGTCCTAAACATAGCTCTATATATAATCATACCGTTCATTTTCCCTTCGCTTAGGCAGGCGCTTTCAACTAATCTTGATTTATATAATATTTTCTTATTGATCTATGATGGTATGCGATAAGTAATCAGGTATATGTGCAGTGCTGTTATATGTGCTCACTGACAAATAACGGTGAAGAGATAAACAAACCCATAATCTAATATGGGTAGAGTCGGAGGCAAACAAGATGGTGAGACAACCCCCGGCCGGAGAGTATCGGTCTTTGACAGCAGCTCGTCTGATGACGACCTCCACCCACCGCCGGCAGTTTTGAAGAAGACGGCAGCTCCGGTATATCATGTGAAGGCCATGCCCAAAGACGAAGACTACCACTATGAGGCATCGGTTGATGCATCGGTAGTTCAAGGTGCACCTGCCATGTTCCCACCAACAAGCCCTCCAGAGAAAGCAAGCCCCTGCATGCAGGGCATGAGTGGTGTTCCCGTACATAATGCACCTGCACCGGATGATATTCCGGTGAGCTTTCCTCCGGCCGGGCATACGACGAATGTGGGAGCAAGCCCTTTCGGCCCAGCACCTTCGTCCGTTGGGAACAGTTGGACAACAGGGTTGTTTGATTGCCATGAGCATTCCCCCAATGGTACATACATTGTTCATCCACACGTACTTCCTATGGTTGAAATTTGATGAGTTGTTTTCTGTGGCAGCTTTGATGACAGCGTTTTTCCCTTGCGTCACGTTTGGCCAGATTGTTGAAATTTTGGAGGGTGGCAACATCAGTAAGAAACTTAGATTGTAGATGCATACAATTTACAGAGACGATTGCGTTTCGAGTTCGGATATAGCACTCTTCTTTTCTCCTTCTTTGATTACTTCCGCCATATTTTAGTTCATATGCTCATGTTTTGAATATCATGTGTGTAACAGGTTGCGCTCTGGGCAGTCTATTGTACATACTGTTGGCACCTACTCTGTGTTCACAGTGGATAATGGGAAGCTCATACAGGACAAGGTTAAGAAGAAGGTACAATCTAGTTCAAGCCCCTACAGAGGATTGGATAGCTCACCTTTTCTGCCCGTCATGTGCTCTTTGTCAAGAATTCAGAGAACTCAAAAACAGAGGAATTGACCCCTCCCTTGGTGAGCTGCTTCCAACTTTCAACATGAATTTGGTCTTGGAACTTTGGATGAATACTAATTTTTCTTTTTATCTGATACATTCTCATAATTATAGGTTGGCTTGGAAACCTTGCTCGACTGCAGGATACTCAACAGCAGGCTAGGACTGCTCCTCCCAAAAACCAGGCAATGAAAAGGTAAGAGAAGTAAATTATTCTCTAGTTTTGAATAAATTTAAGCAAAGTACGTTTGTTACAGTCTTTTTTTTACGCGGTGTCACAGTCTTTGATGTCATGGAAACAATAATTGTATTTTTGCTTCATATGACTGAGAAGATATTGATCAGCAAAAGCTTTTTGATCAGTAAAGCTTTTTGAATCAATTTAAGCTTTTTGTTGTCCACAGGGAGAAACTCATGGATCAGTAAAGGTTCTCAGCTTGTAATAATCTAGTTATCCTGGCATAAATGAAACCTTGAAGAATTGGCACATCACCAATAAAAAATACTTAGCTAGAAGAAACAAATGTTCCCTTTTCATTTCCCACAAACGATGCAAGGCCTTGCATAACGTATATCAGAAATCAAACTAGATGAAACCATACAAGATTTAGTACAATTGAGATGACCCAGCAGCATTCGTAGCAGCCGTTGTCGTCTCTATATGAAAGAAGCTAAAAAATCGTTTCAAGAGGTAGCACAGGTGCTCCCGCACATAACACTCCTGCATAAATTGATGGAAAATCAGGTTTGAAATCATCATGAAAAGAACTGATAGCACACTTGTTTTGAACCCATTAAAAGCTGACACACATGATGCAGAAGAAACTATATACGCTCTGAAAAAACTTACAACACAGAAAAGTTGGACCTCCTCTGGTTTTTCCCGTTTGTCATTTCCCTTCTCCTCTGAGGTTGAAAAACGACCTTGATAGCCGTATCGAAGACAGCTTTGACATTCTGCCAAAACACAAAAAATCACCCCATTGATTAAATCTGCAAAGTTCAAAAGCAAGAAAAGTTATTGTTAGTCTAAGACTGCTCCAGCACCTGTTGAGTCTTGGAGCTGCATTCTATGTAGGCCGCCGCACCAATTTGCTTCCTGAGTTCTTCACCCTGGTCATACATGAACAACCAATTAAGGAAACGCAACATACTAACAGCTTGGTTTATGCCTCTTAGAGTTTGAAACAAATACAAAATTATAGACGACACTAAAAATTGGAGTCCATACTTGAGAGGGAGTGATTGAACGAGCCGCCATGTGGTCAGAAGCATATGCTATGTTGTCTCGAAGATCTGATGTACAAGTCACAGAACAAGGAGAATGACTAGTTGATTTTCACATTAACAAAGTTAAGATAGAAATTCCAGATAGTTTACTCACCGAGCTTAGTTCCAACAAGTACAATAGGAACATTTGGAGCAAACCGCCTAAGCTCTGGCATCCACTGAATTTTTCATTTCAAGATAACAGATGACGATTAGCAGATCCAACAAAACGGAAATTTTGCATCTATGTAAGTTCAAGCTGGGTATAAAAACAAGCCATTTGATAACCCCAACCAAATTATCATTGTCTTGAATCTGGAAAGAACAATGATTATCATCATCCAGATAAAACGCTGTAGTTTACGCAAAGCAAGTAAAACATAAAAAATCATTTCACTGCAATCTTTAATTCAGCATGCTGAAAGAAATGAAATTTGAGTGGCATACCTTCTTAAGAACGTTCTCATAACTCGCCCTGCTTAGTAGAGAGAAGGCTAATACAAACACGTCTGCCCCTCGATAGCTCAGAGGCCTTAGCCTGCTGTAATCTTCTTGGCCTGTTGACACAATGTTACAGGAAGTTGTAACAAGAAGTAATTGCCAAAAACATTATATAAACTTTTCAATCATCACATGGTCTTAACTAGCGATCAAAAGTGTCAAATACCTGCTGTATCCCACAAGCCCAGGCTCACAATGCTTCCATCCACAACAACATTAGCGCTGAAGTTGTCAAAGACAGTGGGTATGTAATCCTGCAGAACAAAATGCACTCAGATGAAAAAAACGCACATAAAAGCTCATCTTTTTAATTTCATGAATCCATTTACAGGCACACAAGCAAGCACTGTGTTGCTATGAGAAACATTACAGTGGGGAACTTGTTGCTGGTATAGCACATGAGCATGCAAGTTTTTCCAACCGCTCCATCTCCCACAGTCACACACTTTATGAACTTGGAAGCACTCATTTCTGCGACGCTTCCCAGTAGCAAACAGTGAAACAGCGTTGCAGAACTTCAAATGAAGAAGCACTCCTGACTCAATGGCAGACGGGAGGAGCTGGTCTAGGTGAAGAAAAAGAAGAGAAATTTTTTGAAACGATGAAAGGCAAAGGCCAAGACAAAAAAAGATAGAGAGAAAGAGAGGGTAGAGGTCAATACCTGGATGGGTACCTGTGCAAAGCAAAGCTAGAGATGAAAGCTAGCAAGCACTAATATCTTTCGAAATAGAAGAGAGAAGCCACACTGGTTTTTTAAATAAGAGAGCGGAAGAAAGGAAGGAGGGCCACACTTGCCAACGGCTATCTTATGTCATGCAGTAAATTTAACTCATTTACTTGCACGTTTTTGTAATCTATGAACAGATTCATTCTTCTACCAAGAAGTCAACTATATCCTTCAAGTTTTACATTCGAGTTCCTCATACATATGGCTACCTGCTAAGGATATTCGATTAGAAATTAAAATTGCAGAAAACCCAGAAAGAGAAGACCATCAAACATGTGGACGGAATTGGAGTGGTAAACGATTTGCCATGGAGATGACATATTCAGAAGGCAGGAGAGGCTCCAAAAACCCGTTGGATTGGGCTGTCGGCTTGTGTTTGACATATTTATATTTACAGCGTTTGAATTGTGCGTCTGTTAACCAAAGTTCTGAGTTCTCTCTCAAAATGTTTAACGGCTGTCGCAACTTCTTCTCTCCCTCCTTTCGTATGCATGCTTAACATTTGCCCATTCTTATCTTTTTTTTTGTAAAAAAAAAAGGGGAAGAAAAAAAAAAACCGCAATCATCTGCCCATTAGATGAACCCATCGTTGTAGCGCTTTTTGCCACGTCTAAACTTTATCTCCCACGGTCATGATAAAATCTGTTGTCACGGCATACCATAATAAAAGATTTTTAAATTATTTAACACGAGCAAGCCTTGGCGAATGGCACCCTACTTTATTAATTATAATTCAGGCTTGCCATTAACGATACTTAGTATATAATGTACAATTATCTATATATATATATATATATATCAAAACTACAAATTTTTTATTAATTAAAAACCAACTTCAAGTGAGGAGGGCTTTTAATTATTAATTATTGTTAATTTATTACTACCTTGTCCCTTAGCATGATCAATTAATATATAATAAATCATAGATATATACAGACATAATTTATAAAGTATAATAAAATTGTTAATATTCACTTGTAAAAAATCGTTCATTGGTGACTGACAAATACTTTCTATAAAATCGTTTACTAGTAAAAAATAGTTAATATTCACTAGTTTATATAAATTTGTGACACAAATGTTTGTAGTAAATGCGGGAAAAAAGTTGCCATGAACTTTTGCCACAGAATTTTTAAAAAAAAAAAACAATTTGGCCAAGATTGCCTCTTTATTTTTTATGGTTTTTAAGAGGGGTTTTAATCCCTTCTATGCCCATCCCCACTAATTTTATAACTAAAAAAATTTTCACTAATTTTTTTTGTAAATTATAATTAAAAATTTTCATATATATTATATTTTTTAATGCCAACTAAATCACATTATGATTATAAACCACTTGGAAAGGACAATTTACAATTTCAATTATTAATAAATGTTTAGTTGTCATCTCATTGTTGTCTTGTAGACCTATAAAAGCAAGATATTGCATCAAATCGGGACTTTAAAAATTTACAAAGAGGGGTGCTTTTATTCATATTTTATGATTGAAGACGATAGTTTTAAATATTCACGATTAAAGAAGAATGGGTGCTGAATTGGCGGCTTTTCCCCTAATTTCAAATTTAAACCAACAAATAAATTGTTGAGGGTAAAATAGTCAATTGGTTCATCAATCCCTCAAATTGGGAATATGTAAAATAGACCCTCAAAATGGTACATTATGAATACTAGCACCCTTTTTGTGAATTGGGATTGATGAAACAGAGAGTAGACATTTAACAGAAGAGGTGTTAGTCTGATATAAGATCTCATGGCCCATAATCATGAATAGGGTCTTACGATAAATAAACAACTGATTTATTTTTTAGTAGGAAAGTTTTTCGTAGTTGTGGCTTTTGCACAAATCTGAAAAAAAAATTGACTGAAAATGTTTGGTTGGTTTTGGTTCAGGTTTAGACTAGAAGATTGGTCAGAGACTAAACGAAAAATTTAGTTAGGGGTGTAAACGAGTCGAGTTAAGTCAAATTGAGTCGAGTGGAGTAAAGATATTTTTTGAATTCGGCTTGATTTTTAGTAAATATGTTTGTGCTTATTTGAGCGTTTGATGAGCTTTAATATATTATAGGTGGAGCCGAACTTATATAAAATTTATAATATTTAGACTTGGCACATGTTTGGGTCAAGCCGAGTTGAACTGCGCTCGAGCCAAGGAAATGTTTGTGATTGGTTTGTGCTCGACTTATATAGAATCAAAAAAAAAAATTTCAATACTATATGAGTTTAATATGACTTCAATATTATTGACGAGCCGAGTCAAGCTGAATATTTTTTTTAGTTTGAATATATCGCGCTCGAGTTTTGAGCTATTCTTCCGTTCAAGCTCTATGCTCAATAGTTTATCCATTTCAAGCCGAGTATTTTTTTAGCGTAAAATTAACGAGCACGAGTTTAAGCCGAAGAGAGCTAAAACATAAAAAAACTTACCACCCAGCTTAGCTTATTTTCATCCCTAAATTTAGTTCGGAAAACAACGAACCAAACCTATACGCACCCCCAATTAAAAGATAAATAACTCATTCATTACAACTAGCAATGGACGTACTACTAATACTGCAGCATTTATTGTCCCAACAAAACTACCAAGTACATTGGAAAATAATCAAACTTGTTCATTTTAACGAGACAAATTTAACAGCAACATCAACCGCAGTCTGAGCTCCAAGAGAAGCGACAAATTTAACAGCAACATCAACAGCATTCTGAGCTGCAAGAGAAGCGAAGACGGCTGCTTCATTGGATTGGGAAGACCCACCACCGGCCAAATCTGATAGAGCCCTTATAGCAAGGAAAGGGGTCACCTGCTGCTGGCAAACCAGTGCCACTGCTGCACTCTCCATGTCAATGGCCGTCACATTGAATTTCACGTTTAGTAACTCCCTGTACGCTGCGTTATCTATGAATATATTTGCACTGCTTCCCCTCTCCACCACCAACACCATTGGTTCCCTTTCTAGGCACAATGTAGAGTTCACACACCTATTTAACTTCATACCCTGCCACATCAAAAGTACAAACATAAGGCTTTCTTTGGAACATGCAGTTTTAAGGCTTAACTCAATGTGTGTGAGGTTTATAGATTTGAGCAATCAACCTCTAAGTTTATGGCTTTTGCACAATAATCTTTGTCTGCGGGGACCCAAAAGACATGTTCTCTGACTTCTGGATTACCAGATACAGGAAATATCTCTTCGGGTTGATACCAAATATTATTTAGAAGGTTGCCAATCTTCATAGTCTGTGTTACGTTAATATTGTAGTCTGCAAATCTAAGGTACCCAATTTCTCTGGTGTAATCTCCATTCGCTTCTAAGGACAATTCATCTTCTGGGCCATCTCCAAATCTCTGATTTATGATTAGCACGATTAGGAAACAAATAAAAATCACAATCAACGAGCTGGTAAATTAGTGATTTATATGAATAGCAGAACGTCGTCACCTGCCAGTTCCAAAGGCCTGTATGAGCCCAATACTGAGGAATGACGACGTCTCCTATTTGAAGATTTGGGTTTGCATTTCCTGCTATACCAAAGTGCAAAACCCCCTTTATGTGGAATAAAGTCAGAAGCAATTGCGTAGCTACACCTGCGTTAAGCTACAAGGCAAACCGAACAAGTGATTATCTTGCAGCAGTTCTTGATCTGTATGTACCTATATATTGAGTAGTTATTAAGTACAATTTGATTGACATAAAACGTTTTCTTTTATGTCTGAGTACATACCATTCCGAGGCCTGTCATGACGATCACAACATTTTCATTGACGAACTTCCCAATCCTAAATCTTCTTCCTGCAAAAATAAGCATTATTCTCTTTACCAAGATGACAATGATAAAAATGCATGCACTTAGCTAGATAAATCAAATCATGGAAGTGTAATAAAACATGCAAAGTGGTGATCATCGATTCATCCCAAATACGTGCAGTTCTGCAATGAATAAATATTTACTTATGATCACCTCCATAGTCTAGATAAGGAAAGTTCTTGCTGGGCACAAAACTGGTTGATTGGAGAAGAGGGCTCATCTCAAAGGCATTTGGGATCACCACACCTAAGAAAGGGCCCTGTCTGTTTATGTCAGTGAGGTTCTTCAAGAGCCCAGTCGCAACTGCACAATCCACGTCCACGATTATCACTGCTGCTGCCATAGCCACAATAACAACTAGAGGAGCACTCTTGGAAGGCATCATGTACCTCTTTTCCCTACTTCAAATTAATTCAGAAATTACCCAGATTGGCTAATGACTAACGTTTCAAAGGAGCTTGAAGAACAAGAGAGACCCAAACGAAATACCAATCAAATACTTCGATAAGATTTGTTTCAGAAAATGTTCACACACAGCTAGCTAGCCGTTTTTGCATATAAGTTAAATAGCCATGCATACATGAGTTGAGATGAGAAGAAACAGCTAGCATCTGTTCAAATAAACAGGTAGAACTGCCCCATATATAATGTTGGGCATTGACGAAATAGTGTCCAAGATCCATAATCAAAGGTAGGCTTGAAGAAGATGTTTCTTGCACGACAGTAGTTGGGCATGTTGCCCATAAACAGTACGTTATCCCTCGTGCCATATTAGCCAGGGCCAATACGCCCTCAATATTCAAATAATTAGAAGTTGGTTCCACTGTTGCTTTGGGAAAAATAGTTCCAATGTAGTTGGTCACGAGGATATTTCATGGAATGCTTTGGCGAAAGAAATGTCCTCCACAGGGTGGGAGTGAGCAAATCTAGTTAGAATTAGGGTTTGGAGCTCTGCTGATTGCATTGAACCACTTTGCTTCTTGGTGTTTTGGAACTTTGCAAAGGTAGAAAAAAAAATAAAAGAAAGAGATGTGAGAAAGACCAAAAATAAATAAATTAATTTTTCCATCAATTTCTTCCATGTCTTTGATTAGAAACAAAGAGCAATTTAAATAACCTTATTTTCACTTTCTCTTATTTTTTCTACTTTTTGTTGGAAAATAATAATTATTAATAAATTTTTAACATGATAAAAAAATATTTTTTAAATTTTCTTACATACTTTCTTGCTAACTAAAATAAATAAAAGTACGAGAAAAGTACACATTGTTTTATTTTTCTCACAATCCAAATAGACAAACACCTACGTTAATGCTAGCTACTAATCAACTCTTCATGGGAGCATAGTTCATGAAATATATATATTTTTGATTGGTTTAGCTATAAATTAAAATTTAAAACGATATTGACATTTTAAATTGGCATTGAATATGGAGCTTGACTACAAAAATCTTAAAAAGCCACGAAAATTATGACCAGGTGCCATCTTCTTAACAGGTACAGGTAGGTACCACGTATCATCTGATCTTACGATTTGACATACCATCATCAACTTAATTATTATTTGATGCCATATCTATGATATAATTATCCAACTCACAAATTCATGATCACAAGTTGTGGTTAATATCATGACGACTACATAAACAAATCAAAATTGGTCTTAGTCTGCATGTACTTTAAATTATACGTACACGTATCACATTATTGGTCAAGTCCTGTTCTTACTTCTCTAATCTAATTTAAAGAAGAAGAAGAAAACAAGTTAACACCACTATTCAATTCTTATCTCTATATTATCCTACCCTTCAATATATATGTTGAATTGTCAAAGTTTTAACAATGTTTTATTTACTTGAGGCTCAACTAATAATTTGCTAGTTAAAATACTCAAATATATTATCATATTGCGTAAAATCAATTATAAATAATTATGATATTAATTATCCTTGAAAATAGGATCCTATCTAGACACATTGGATAGTTGAATTTCCAAAGCAACAAATAATCTATACTTTTGATAAATATCATAAATAACTAATTTTCAATATTTACTATTACAAATAATCAAAATTTTAAATTTATATCAGATATAGACAGATCTCAAAATTTTATTTCACATATAACCAATTTATATATTTTAAGAATACTTTACTCATAATATTTATTTTATTAACATAAATACATTTAATCTAAGTTTAAATTTTCTCAAATCATTTTTTGTTTTGTATAAAAAATGATATTTCATTTTTTTTAAAATAGTCATATTAAAAATGTATTGGATAAAACAAACGTTTTAATTTTTAATAAAATGTGACAATTTTAAATTAATATTTCAAGCATCTATATATATGTATATATATATTATTTTTGATGGCCTAAAATTTAATTTCTTTTTTAATTATCCAACATTCAATAAATATTTTTTTTTGCTTTTTTAGCTCATCAATAATATAGTTTTATATTCTATTTAATATTTATCAGTTAATTTATGTGTGTGTGTGTATATATATATATATATATATATATATATATATATATATAAAGTTAGTAAAAAATTATAAGTTTTATCTATTAGTAAAAATAAATCTTATAGGTATTTTTCCATTATTTAAAAAATGATAAAATTTGGTCATAATTAATAAAAAAAATTATATAGTAACTAATATAATTTTTTAAATTTGACTAAGCTATTTATGATATTTTCCCTTTTTCTCTTATGAGCTTTCTACCTCCTTAATTGTTGTAGTTATTAAACACATTATACCTATTAACTACACAATCTGATAATTATATCAACCAATTATAACTGCAATAATCCTGATTACAAGATTTCCCTTTCATTAATATTGGAAACTGTACAAAAATATATTGTTACCACAAACAAGATTGTTAAATATTTTCAAGCAATAATTATAAATATAATGAAACTTTATTATACAAATCCATTTCAGGCATCGTTTCTCCTCTAATTTAGAAGATACAATTACTTATCTTTGTGCTTCTCTTATTTTTCCCTTCTATATTTGTTTCTTTAATATTTGCATAATCTTTTTTGTTTAAAAAGTTTATGTTACATATTAAATTTAACATTTATTTTCTAAATTTATGTTATATAATTTCTTTATTTATCTTTTTTTCAAAAAAATTTGCTTTAAATATTGAATTTAACTTTTTTACTTTCTGAATATCTGTTTTTTTTTGTTTTTTTTATAAAAAAATCTGAAAAAGCTATATTTTTTTCAATTCCTTTAAATGCTTGAAACTTATTTCAGGGTAAAAAGTAAAAATTTATTGGACATTATTCATTAACTCAATTTAATTTGCATTAAATGAGTTTGCTTATTTATATTCTATTATGTGCTTATTTGCATTTTTTAAAAAAAATCCAAAAACTTATTAAGCTCCCAAT
Organism: Piper longum; assembly: GCA_032619315.1. Classification (NCBI taxonomy): domain Eukaryota; kingdom Viridiplantae; phylum Streptophyta; class Magnoliopsida; order Piperales; family Piperaceae; genus Piper; species Piper longum. Next base: position 31,299 of record JAVDBV010002642.1, read on the forward strand.
TTTTTGAACATCAGTTATAAATAATTAATCAAAATTATTAATGCCTAATAAATCCCCTGCATGGTACGGGTAACTTGGCTAGTTTGATGATGGTGTCCGACATCATTAATGCTGGAGATCTCCAAAATGAATCTGTTCAACAAGGATTCATGAAATTGCACTGCCATTGAGGATTCCGACGTCTAAACCGTCAATTTCCATTATTTGTGAGATACATTCTAACATAACCATGATCCAGAAGAGCACAAATGATTCAAAAAATTGTTGTGGGTAAATAGATTTATTGTATACTTCAACGTTCTCCTCCCAAATCAATGAGTACTTAGACCACAGTTGGTGTATTGTGCCACAATAATATCATAGACCCGGGGGTTTGAAGAATGAAGCCAAGGTGAAGAGCCCCTCTACATCAAAAGGTAGTTTAATTGCTTGTGCAAGAAGTTCCGGCGACTTGCTCATGCCTTTCCATGTGTTAAACCAAGGTCCACCGCCAACTTCTACTGCTGCCATTTCACTGGTAACATCAAGAATCATCTGCCCCCACCAAAAAAAAGTTACAACAAAATTTAACTAGAAGATTCAGGACTTGAAAACATCTACTCTGGTAATCAAGCTTATCAATAGAAGATAGTCAAAATAACTAAACAAATTGGAACCTGTCCTCTACTGCCGTCATTTCTCTTTTCCCATAATTGTAACTTAAGATCATCAAAGCATGTGTCTTTGCATGCAGGAGCAAGCCCAGCTTCCATTGTAGGAGCACGCAAAGGACAGCCTGGTTCGGTCGTTGTTTCCAGTTCCACCTGCAAAAGGCCTATGTTTTAAGGGCTGGAAAATGTAGCATTTGATAGTTCAGATCTTAAAGCAGTTAAAGGCTTCAGAAGAAGGTAATTAAACAAAAAAGGAACAGCAGAAAAAAAACTTTATGAAAAAAGTTTGTCACATCAGATACATTATCAGTTGAAGAAAATAGCCCAAGGAACAAATACAAACAAAGTCATCTGATCCACATATCAAATGATGTAACTACCATAGGTGTTCCACTCTCTGCCACAATGTACCAGTGGCTCCATAAAGCGACCTCCCATTTCACAACACCGGTCCAAGGTACAAACTCATAAAACTTTCCATCGTAATGAATGCCAACCTGCATTAAATAATACAACCACAGTCAGGACGATCGACTACCTATTAGGATATTAAACTGAACAAAATGTTTTCAGATCTCTAATATTCATAGACCATAAACAATTTAGCACAGAAACGCAAAAGTTTCAATTATGGTCCCAAAAGAATTTTTCAAACAAATATGTGATACAGATTACAGCCATTATACAATATTAACATGTGATATATACCAAAGCCGCTTCTTCATAATTCTCTTCCAGCCCAAGCTTCCTCAAACCACCAGCAGCAGTCAACGCAACTACTCCAGCAGCACCTTCGAATACATTGCACTGAACCTGCATAAAGAAGCCAAGTGTATGATCACTACGTTGAAAAGCATACATGTAAAAGGTATACATACATAAGGATGCATCTTTGAAAAAAAACTTCGTTTTATGTCTGTGCGACCATTTATGTGTCAAATTAGAAAATTTTCAAGGAAGCATATCATAAACACACTTATCTAGGCTCATCCTATCCTCTCTTACCAGATAAAGATTTTTCCAATCACCATCAAAACAAGATATTAACAGAATAAGATATTAAGCACTACATAACATAAGATGCTCATGAACTTGCAATATTTTCTCAGTTTTTAACAAGAGCTCAACCAAATACTTTATTTACCAACAGTGAACCAATATCTGGCATTGAAGAAGCTCTCCATCAATACTGCAGAAGCAGGACTCACCCAAAATCATTTTCTTGGAAAGCCTCCGCCCCAGTTCTTTTCTGAATAAGATGGAGCATTTTTTAATTCAAAATACTCCCCATCCCATTCAATCCAACCTGTAAAACACAGAAGCAAACCTGCGTTCAACATATGATAAATTTTGTAGGTGACAGAAAATCCAGTAAATTTTGAATTTTTCTGAAAGAAAATTAAATTGGTTACCTGATGACGAAACAGCTATAAAAGGTGGCCACTATGAAATGTCAAAATTTAACACATGAAGTTGCCAACAACGAGATTGACAATGCAAAGTGCAAAGATCGGCTTAGCTTTACATATCATCCTTTTCATGATAAAATGTGTCTGCTATCTTTGAAGGGAATGATAGCTACTTAGTGGTTGTCATGAGTGGAAAAGGAACTCCACTTCTTTCTGCTTAGACCTTGCTTTGTCCTAGGTGTGGTTGGTCTGCCTAAGTGTTTTAATAGGGGGAGAGCCTACATGACCATCCATTCATTCCTAGATTAGTAGAAAAAAACCTCATGAAGAGCATTTTTGGCCAGGTGTTGCATGTTCTTTTCCCCTAAAAAATGAGCCTAAACCAGACACTTGTAGGAAAATCTGCTCTTTTTTATCTTACGGAAATTTGCCCTGTCTAAGAAAAATCCTTGTTCTTGTGAGTATATATATTGATAAACAGATGCCATGACTGACAATATTGGGTGTTCCTCAGAAAGACAAAGGTCACTCATTAAACGAATATGGTTATCATTTGAAATTCCTCTTCTCGTACTTGAGATTTGATCAAAACAAGAATCCCTCATACCTGAGGATAGTCCACCTGCCATACATATTTGCCAGTGTGGTTCAAATACAGGAAAAGCAGCAGGCCAGCCAGCAGTAGATTTTTGCTTATCCCTCACGTTGCCCCATCCATAGACAGGTTGTGTACCGTACGCCCACCTTGCTGTTTTAACAGTCGGCACATACATAGATCTGATATTTAAAAAGGAAAAAACCTTATCAACTTCAAATCCGAGAGAAAATAAATGGCACCAATTTACAGAGTAGAGAAACAACAATATTAACTTTCACATTAGGAACTAAGGATTGCAGCCTAAACACAACAGATTAATTGAACGAACCCAAAAATAAAAACAGGTTCCAGTTTCAATAAAATAGATGGCCATCGAAAACCACAAAGGTAATTAGGAGACATGCAGCAATTAGGCTGTTAATTGAGTGAGTCAGCTCGTGATCATTTGGCGTTTGGCTCGGTTCGACTCGACTCGAAACTCAATATTTAAATACTCGAACTCTAACTTGAATCCTACGAGCAGAGCTTGAGCAAGGCAATATTCGACTCGACTCGACTCGGATATAACTCGAACTCGAATCGTAGCTCGAATCGATAAAATAATATAATAATATAATTTTTATATTATATATATATATATAATATACTAATAAGTTTAATTATAACTAGTTATATTGATTTATCTATAATAAATTAGTAAATAAGTTAGATAGTTGAGATGATATCAAATCCTTAATTTTTAAAGAAAGTTGTGGGTTCAAATCATGCCAACTACATGTTTTTAATTGAGTTTGACTTTTAATCAAGCAGGTTTCGAGCTCATGAACAAGCTGGGTTCGAACTCGAAAAAGTCAAGCAGTTTAAGTTTATTCAAATCGAGTCGAACTCGAATACGTAAAAAATATTCGAGTCGAGTTCAAACATGTAGGTTTAAAACTTGTTCGATCTCGAGTTGAGTTCGAACAAAATTCAAACTATTCGAGCCGAGCTCGAACACAAGTCGAGCTCGGCTCGCTCGCTCGTTTAGCACCGCTAACAGCAATTATGATCATTATAGCTGTGGTGAATGGAAGTATAAATACATTACAATTAAAGACAAATTAAGTTTATAATGACATTTTAGACAAAGAAGATGAAAACTAAGCAAACTTAATGTATATAGTTTGCATACCTCCCATCATCTTGTATGAAACCCTGATGCCATAATGGGTCACTCCTGATACACGGCAGTTGAACTCCTGCGGTAATATAAAATTAAAACTATAAGATTATGCCGTTAGACAAAAAAACTCTATAGATGATGACTGCCACAAAAAAATTATGGATAAAACTTCATAGCTGATATGTTCGGCTGATCATTTACATGTGGAAAGATTATGAATGAAAATCTCACAACCACACATGAAAAACTAAAAACTATGAGATGAATCATATTCTACAAGAGCAACTAAACACCACATTACCTATTTTAACAAAGTGGAAAATATCTAAAATGATTTCGAGCATGATTTATCTACAAATAAAATTATCTAGAGTACAATCTTACACATGGAAGCCAAAGGACTGCAAAATGAAAAACAAAAAAGTTCAAATTTTCCACTGAAAATTACAAGAGAAGAAAAAAAACCTGAGGAGGAACTTCTTTTCGTGGAGGGGATGCGCCGTTATGAGCTACAAAGGTACTCCCCAACATCAACTCATCCCTACCTAGGTGCCAGCAAATGATCAAAATAACAACAAAAGCAGGAAAAGAAGACGATCATTCTAAAAAGTGAGTGACAGTGATGGCCTCGATGTGCATATGAGTTTATCACTTAACGTTTGCATGATCAACTTTCCACAGACAAAAAAAAAAAAAAAAAAAAAACGACTTAGCACCTACACAGTTATATCAGCAAACACCACCATGCAACCAAATGAATTTAACAGTGGGATACTTAATGAAAAAAGTTTACAATATTGCTAACAGTATTACAAAGTAAATAGCATCCAATGGCAATAAAGATTAGATTAACCCTATTTCCTTTGACGATTGCGTGCTAGGCCAGCAAAAACTATTACATCAAATCCAAAACCAAGAAAGGAACTTACTTCCCCAGAAGGTCTTCGATTCTTCAGAGTACTGACATTTATACTTGTCATCCGCACCAAGTATCTGTGCCCCAACGCCAGTAAACCGGCGCCCATAGATCGCCTCCATTAGCGACCCTAACCTACTGGTAAACGCAGGATTCTCCACCGAATACATAAAGCAGAAACTCTGCCTCTTTTCAGGAATATAATCCTTGAAATACCACCACTCAAAGAACCTCCGCGCGGTTCCATCAAAATGATACCTTTCAATCAAAACCCAAAAAAAAAACGCAAAAAAATCAAATCTTCTTCTACCAGAAAAAGTAAAGCTCCATTACCCATCCACCCACTAAGAAAACGTCCAAAATCAAATCTTTTTCCTACCGGCAAAACGATATGAGTCAAAGAAAAGCTCCATTACCCACTCTGAGGAGTACGAAGATGCCGATTGGGAGTTGTGGGAGTATAGTATTCACGGGATTTGAAGGGACGCCATTTTCAGCTTCGAGAGAGCCGGAGGTGTCCCCTGGCAAGGCCAAGGCCACGGCGGCGGCGGCGAAGAGGCGAGACCCATTGTTGGAGCACCGAGGCAGACGAAGCTGGGCGGCTACGTTCAAGTGGTTGGGCCACGGCGGGGCGGTGATGATCGGCACTGACGACCTGCTCGCATCCGATCGCGGCGAGCAGTGGTCGAAGGAATAGAGACACGAGGCCTTTGAGCTGTTTGGCGGGAAGAGTGCCATGTCTACGGATAACAATGTTGGCAGCTTATAAATATTTTCTTCCTTTTTTTTTCAAGCTAATAAATATTTTCTTTGCCGAGCCGAACCGAGTAATATTATATTTGAGTTTAGCTCGATATAAAATGAGCCTAGCCAAACTTTAATATAAATGAGCCTAGCTTTAATATAAAAGAGTCGAGCTGAGCTTATCCAAAATTTATAGTGTAAAACTCACGATTCGAGTTAGGGTTTTATATTTAGAACCGGTTGGTTCGACCTTCATTTTCGAGTCGAGTATGTTTCAGAACACGTGTACCGAGCAGATGCCGGTCGCGTATATGAGCTATGACGGGTCATGCATACCCAAGTATATAATTATGACGTCATGAATACAGCAGAAAAGAATGAGTTATCAAAATATATAGAAATATGCAGTACAATTTTTATTTTTATTTTTATGCAGTTTGATCGTAGAAATAGTTTTAGGCCGTTTATCGCGTTAGGATGCGTTACGTGTAGTTTGGGCGGGTTGATAGTTATAGAGCATGTCATTATGATGTTTTGGTGTTTATTTTATTTTATGGGATTTTTCCCGATTTTTTTTTGGATTTTTTTAGATTTTATTACGAGTAAATAAGTATTTTGACTCGAGACGGAGTCAAGTCAAGTTTTATTTACGAGTATGCCATCAGTTCATTTCAAACCCCGACGCTTCCTCCCCTTTTCCAAAAACCCTACCCGCTCCTCCCCATGCGCCACCGCCGCTACTATCGGCGCCGCCCGGCCGCCAACCAGCGCCGCTCCGCCCCACCACACCGTCGTCGTGTCGCCCCGACCGACCCCGACCCTCATCTGGTCGCCGTGGCACCAGAATCGCAACGGCTAGCGCCGCGCCCGCGAGTGTTCGCTTCGCCGATTTTGGCGCCGCCGTCGCTGTCTAGTGGTGGCCTCGTCGTCGTTGACCTCCCAGCTACCATTGATGTGAAATTTATAACGCAAGTGGACGTGTCGAATCAAGTAATAATAGTGATAAAAAAGTATCGTCCCACGAGGAATTAGTAATAGAAATTCTGAATTACCAAAACTAATTTAATTAATTATACTTAAATGAAGACAAATTCAAAGAGTGATTTAATTATAAATTACGACTAAATTAATGTAACATGCAATATTTAATTGATAAATTTGACTTCAAGACGACAAACCTAGGATTTTCAATTTCACTTAGTGCTCTATATGATTAAAGTTATAATTTTTACCTATAAATTGTATATTCGAACCATTAACCACGAGAATTAATTATTTATGACATCTCCTAGATTCACCATAAACTTATCATTCGCACCCAATTTCTATATCTCTATGAAATTGCGTATGCAAAATGATACATTAAGTTCTGCCCTTAACAGTTACCCAAGACATATGAGTATATCTCTATCTCATATTTAAATCACCCAAAATAGATGAACAAATGCTATTTTATTCAATGACAAATCTAATCTTTCTATCTCTAGACAAGATTAAATCTCTAAATCAATCAATAGGTGGTCAATCTAATGATCGCATTAACGAATAGAATAAAATAGATGATCCAAAACACAATCACATCAATAAAAATTAATAACCTTTATTAATCCATGTACTAAGTTTCATTGAAAATCCTAGAAAAAAATTTACTCCATAAAATATTCAAATAGACACAAGAAATTCATATGTGATATGGAAGACATCATTAATCACAAAGAAAAATAAATCAGAATAAAGAAAAACTATTTTGGAGAAAGCTAATTCGTCTTCTAATCCAATTCCTTCGTCATTGCTCTCTCTGTCTTTTCGAGCCGTCGCTCTCTGCCGTCCAATGTTGTTTTGATAAAACCCTAATTAAGTTTATAATCTATCAAAATCTTTCAAGTGGGGCCCGCATACTACAGTACCCGGGTCGCTGTTACTGTAGCAACCCGGCTGATGAACAGTAACCGCGACCCGGGTCCAAAATTTATCGCCCGATTTCTCTCCAAATTTGTTCTGGATCGTCTTCTAAGTC
>JAVDBV010002643.1:0-13722 GCA_032619315.1 Piper longum
GTGCTAATAGAGCGTGTCGAGTATATATATATATATATATACTCGACACGCTCTATTAGCACCCATTAGGAACAATAACTAAATTGGCTAAGACAATGTCATTATTTGCCAGTTGGAACATACATCATGCTGACCAAAGCCATATTTTGAACAGCAACATCAGGGAAGCAATTGAACCATACGCAGCGTCAAGGCTAAGAAGTCTCTGCTATGAAAAATTAGGTTAGTCATTATCCTATACATGATATAGATATATAACTGGTCACTGAGTTCTAAATCATAAGTTCGTTAAAAAGTAGGATTTGGATAAGTAATTATTTAAACAACTATTCTGTAAAGTGATTATGCACCGCAAAAATGAAAAAAATAAAGCAAAATGGCAGCATAAGCATGGTGCCCTCTCATTCATACAACCTAGCAAGCTCTTCTGCGAAAGCTTTTCTAATGACCTCTCTCTTTAGCTTAAGGGCGGCCGTCACAAGGCCAGTCTCCGGAGTCCACGCATCAGCCAGCAATCTGATCTTAGCAGGAATTTCGAATTTCTCCAATCTTGCAGCTTTTGCAGCCTACAGACGCAGAATTTTCTTCAAGTAAATAATAAAGTTCATGGTGTTGTTTTGACTCGTACAAAAGCCACAAAAATAACATAAAGAAGTGAGAGATCATACGGTTGTGGAAAGTACATCTCTAATGTTACTAACAGATCTATAGATTAAAAACCTTTCCATATATAAGTGTGTAGTTGCAAACTTGCAACCACTATTTGTAATTTGTTGGCTTGCCTATCTAGTTAAAGCAAAGTGCAGAAAGACACAATTTGCAGCTCTAAAAAAACGATTTGCAAAAGAGACGTTGGAATGTCGAGCTCAGTACCTTCTATTTTGATCGTAATCCATAACAATCTTTAATATTCTTTTACCAGGGACGTTGTTAGATCAAAAGGAATTATCAGGACGAAAATAAGACCAAGCGTTCAGGGAAGCAAACTAAGACTTAATCATCACTGCAAACACAAACACAGAGGAGAAAGGGAAATTCTAACCTTTATGAGGGATCCGTGAACTTCTTTTAAAGTTTCTTGTTTTTGACATAAATCTGCAATATCCGCAAAGGGGACACCTTTCTGCATCGCCCATCTTGCTAATGTCTGTGGTGAAGCAACAACAAGTGCCACACAGTAGCTGTGGAAAGGATTGGCATGCAACATCATATTGTCCACATAAGGGCTCACAATGAGAGCAGCTTCCACCTGCAAATGACACTCAAATTGTGAGCACAGAAGGTATATAAAGCATGGTTGATATCCATCAGAAATGTAAAATTGTTAGTTGGTTTAAGTGAAATAGAAAATACAGTGGACTAGCACGCCGTACAAGAGAGAATTACATTACCTTCCCCAAAGAAACATACTCCCCATGCTGAAGTTTCACTATATCCTTTTTACGGTCAATAATCTCAAGACAGCCATCAGAATGAATTTGGCCAATGTCACCAGTGTAAAACCAACGCATACCCCTTTCATCAACCTGCATTTCTTTAGAAGCGGTAAAATAACCATTTTTTTTAAAAAAAACATCCTTCATAAGATAATTCAACACAAAATGAAAAGAGTGGAAAGTACCTTGTATACTTCCTCCGTTTTTTTGTCATTTCGGAAATATCCAAGGGTTACATTTGGACCACCTATAACTATCTCACCACGTGGCATTGGAGAATCAGTGATCAAGTAACCGCCTTCAGGCCAATCAATCAACTGAACAAAGAGTGATTGAACAATTAGATTTATGGAAATTGAAAAATGATAGATGCACCAGCCATTTTGATGAAAAAAGAAACCAGTCATTTGTCAGAGTAACTAAAAATTTGAGCAAGTTTATGCCAAAATTTCAACGGTTTAGAAATATCATATTAGATGAGAACCCACGGATTAGTTACGGCTCAAATTAGATGGCCACCAAGTGAAAAGGTCTAGTTTCATATCCTCCTAGTGCTAGCCAGGCTACATTTCCAGAAAGGCATGGAAATTAAACATGAACTGAATCTAGGTAAATAAATCATGGACTGAATCTTTGCAAAGATTTTGCAAAGATATCCGTCTTGGCATAGTAATTGGATGAAACTGATAAACAGAAGGATTCCCATAAGTTGATCAAACTTCATATACATTGCAACAGTAGCATAAGAACAAACAGATATACAGCCCTTCTTATTGCAGAATTCTAGAGGCATTAGAGGAAATCAGGATAAATCTTACCTTAATAAACGAACAAGGGAGTGGAGCACCAACACGGCCAACAGATGTATCATCATATTCAGAAAAGGTACCCCCGGCACAAGTCTCCGTCAGCCCATATCCTTGTCCAATTGGAGCCCTGATAGTAATGTGAACAGGATAGCAACAAAATATTAAGTATTTTGCATACATTAATATTTTGAATAATGTTGAACTCCACAATAAGGATAGAACGCCAAAATAATAATAATAATAATAATAATAATAATAATAATATTACTCTGTAAGAAACATTACACTGTAGTGTGCATTTTCATCAAAAGAAAAAGAGACCCACAGGGTGAATAATTTGACTAGTAAAATGTTACCAGGCCCTTGGCATCAGTTCATGATTCATAAGAACTCATACTGAAATTCTTTTAGATTTATTTACCCTAGACAGATGTTGATAAATCTCTGAGAGTCTCCTGACAGTGGGGCTCCACCAGAAAGAAGAAAACGGATTTGCCCTCCTAAAACTGCACGAACTTTTCTAAAAATAAGAAAATCCCATAAAATCTTCTCAAAACCCCACGCTCCAAGCCAACTGCCATTCACAGAAGAAAGCCTGCGGCTATATGCAGTATCAAATAGTGTTTTCGAGAGTCCACCCTTTGCATCTACCTGGATAAATGGAGAATCTTAGCACTCCAATTGGTGATTTGCTTGATATGATTAAGCAAAAAAATGTCAAACCTTTTTGCGAACACCATCTCTGACACGGTCAAGAATGGCTGGCACAGCAGTCATTAAAGTGGGCTTAAGCATTGTTGCATCGCCTTTTGTCCCGTTCTTTATTTTGTTGGATGTATCAGTCAGAGTCAAAGGAGATCCATATCCAATAGCAGTACCAACTGCAACCATTACATTCTGCAATACAAGATGCACATCAATCTTCTCAGCATTGCATAGAAAGATATTCAAACTACTTTTCAACAAATACATTTCCTTACAAACCAATTTCATGAAAACAAACGACTCAGTCAGCAATCATACCTCAGCCGCTAATTCAAGTATATGAGCAAGTGGTAGGTAAGCTAAATATACATCGTTGCCTTTGAGGTCGGGAACAATGGTCATGGCAGCCGAAATTGTAGCTAAGACGTTACCATGAGTCATCATTACTCCCTGAAAAAAGTGAAACCCCATAAGATTTAAAAGCATAGAAATTTATGCAACAAGTAGCTAATATTGGGCTGCCACGTGTCATGCATGAGTAAAACTATCTATCCAGAATACAAAGTGCCCCTGCACTCTGATAGTAGAGCCTTCATTTAAGATAAGTAAGCACATTTTTGCTCAATAGCTCATGAAATAAAAGAGACTTTCACAAATTATGAAATTAATAGTTCTGATAAGAAATCACTGTGAGTGTACTAGGAAGCATATATTATTCTAATCCCTACTAACCTTGGGCATACCAGTACTACCACTTGTATACATTATGACTGCAATGTCAGCTGAAAGAGGCAAATCTGGACCAATAAGGTTTTCCTTTCCAATCTTCTCAACCTCTGAAAATGAAACAACCAGCCAATTGACATTCCTCTGTATACCTAAAGCTTCATTTGGAGAACTTATTGTATCCATGTAGAATACTCGTTTAACAGTTTCAAGTTGCCCACTGATGTCTATGAGTTTTTTTAGTTCTTTCTTCCCACAAATTACAGTTGATACCTCGGTCTGCATGAAAATTGAGTAATCAAAAACAAGGATAGACCACTTAGTTCTGACATTTGATTTAAGAGAAAGAAATGTAAGAAAAATAGATATCAGCACTTCTTTCAAGCTACTAATCAATTGCTGTGAAACAACCGTTTTCTGTCCAAGATCAATATGCTATTTTTCTTCCGTATCACAATAAAAAGAAACAGATAAATAGCAGTACAATAAATGTACCATAGGATGGAAAAGTTATTTAAAGAAAAAAAAAGGATGGAAAAGTTTGCCTGAATTTTTTATATATGAACCGCGTGAATGAGAATGCTAAACAAACAAGCGTTTGCTTGCTCAACAGAGCCAGTCCCCATTGGTCAATGGAGAGGTTTTGAATGCAGTGATAGAGATACAAACCTCATTTAAGGAATGACAGAGAGCCTCCTCTCCCAGTGAAGCATATATGGTCACAACAGTAATGTTCTGCCTAAAGCAACCCTGTTTGTAGACAACAATAGGAACAATGAACAACAAAACTGTTAGGGAATTAAAGATTTTAGTGGGCAGTGAAAAATGAATTGCAAATGCAATATCTACCTGTAGGGCCAAAAACCACTCTGCCTGTGTATCAGCGAAGATGGCAACACGCTCCCCCTTTTGGTGACCGAGTTTAACTAACCCCGACGAGAAGTTGTTCGCAATCTCAAAAGCTTCTCCATAACTCAACCACTCATAAGATCCCAAATGCAGTTTCTCAAATGACCTTCCATCTTCAGATTTTTGCACCTCTCTCTCAATCAGCTCACGCGTTCCCAGCAATTTATTGGCCCGGTTCTTGTTACATGAATCTTCAAACAGTTGTGCCAGTGTGGAGATGCCCTCCCACGCAGTCTCCACGGGAGAAGTGAAACGACGGTTACGAATTGCATAGCCGGGCTCTCCCCCAACTTCAACTGGCAAACCCCGCTTCTTACCATTGTTCTTGTTGCGCAACACGAATGAGAACAGGAAAGGGAGAACCACACCAATTAGATACGGACTCATCTTCTTCTTCTTCTTCTTCTCCTTATAAAATATATAAAACTGACCGAAACAACAATGTCCTATGTGGTAGAACTGTCAACCGTAGCACAACCCGTATCAGAACAGAAGCTGGAGTTACACATGAGGTTGAAGTATAAATTTGAAGAAGCAAGAAAGAAAGAAAGGAAAGAAAGAAGTGCATTAAACTAGAAAGAGTTGTACAAATCAAGTCACAACAGGAAATTAGGCATATAAATTTCACGCAGCGAAAGACAATGCGAATCCCCACATCAAAGCCGATAATCCAATTTTCAGCAACAAGAGGAGGTAAAATATTTACCAAAAAAGAAAAAGAAAAAAAGAAAAAAAAGGGTTTTCAAACATCACCACCTGCAACGAGTATGAGACTCGACTGATAGCTTTTCTTTTTCTTTTTTGTTGATTGTGGGGGGTGTGCGTATGCGACTGCATGCGAGAACAAACAAAGGAAGGGGGTGGAGTGGAGGAGGAAAGGGGGGGATTGGATATATCATCAATTCAACCAAGACATACGAAAATGAGGGCCATGTTTTGGATGGAGATGGCCATGGGACGGATATCACGAAGCCGGCCATGTTGGAGTTTCAGATGGCGTACGCTTCCCAGCCCACCCTTCTTCCACTCGACTCGCTTTTGGCTACAATTAATGGGGGCCGCCCAGCACGGGATCGGCGTATTCATCTCTATCTCCGCCGGCGACGATGCGCCGCCGCCGTTGGTGTACTCTGCCCTCTCAATGGGAAAAGTTCCCTTCGCTGTCCCACCAGCCTCTTCGTCGTATCAGGTACTGTTGCCTCTTCGCTCTCGTCGTTTTCTAAATTGATTCGATTGAATGGTTGCGTATTAGGATCTTTGGATGTCTGGGAAATATCTGGATTTGATTTTGATGGGAAGACGCTGCTTTGTAATTGTTTATTATCGACCATTACTGCCTGGCTGCATTTTTTTCTTTCTACCATACTGCGAAAAAATTGCATATTTCCGGCATCAAAGTTAAATGACAGATTACTCTGTTTGCATTGGTGTTTCTTCCATCCTGTAGTCCCCCCCAAGTAGCTATACTGATTTATTTGGATTTTTCCATGGGATTGATATTGAGACGATGGGGGGTGAGGAGTTTGAGATATCAAGGAGGCCTCGAGGCAATTTTCCTTTTCCCGATAGTGCCACTCAATTTGCATCTGCCCCCCACTTCCTCTTTCTCTCTATTGATGGCAATTATTTATTTTCATCTTTTTTGTTGAAGATTAGATGCTAAAAATATAGATTACTTTTTGGCCGCCCTTGTTCTAATGTTATCACTCGACGAATGAACTGGGAGGTGGAGAGGAGTTGAAAGGAAATTGCTCCTTTTGTCGTTCTGGTGAAATCCGGTTGCATTGTTAGAAAGAAGTAAACCAATTAATACACACTGAATAGTCAGTGTGAAAATTTCACTTCTATTTTCAAATGGTTTTCACCATCGCTATTGCTGTTTTCAGTGTGCATTGAACTTTCTCAATGGCTTTTGGTGTTTAGGTTGTTGCCGTACAGGTTTTGAGTTACCACCCCTAGCCGCAATAACATGGAACCACGACACAAGGTCTCGGACATGAGCATAGAAGATTTGAATTTTGATCGATCACAACCATACATTGTTAGGGAAATCCACATTGTTATTGATGGAGAAGCACCAACATTAGCTGATGGAGGGCCTAAATCATTTTATCATGATGGCAAAAGCGCACCAACATGCAACTGACTCTGGTCTTCTTCAAGCAGTTGAATATGATGGTTTCATGCCCAAGGTGGGAATGATATTCAAGTCTCTCCAAGAAGCTTTGGACTATTATGATAAGTATGCTCATCGAGTTGGGTTTAGTTTAATGAGGAGCGCAAAGTTTAGAGATGATGGGCAATTTGGCTCTCTCATACTATCTTGTACCAGTGGGGGTAAGCCACGTTCCAGGAATGATGGTCCTTCAAGGCATGCACGTCTAATAGCTAAAACAAATTGCAGAGCTAAGATGGTCATAAGGTTGAGTGATGATGGATTTTTCCATGTGGGCCATCTCATTCTAGATCACAATCATGAAGTTAATCCGTCAAAGTTTACCTTCATGAAATCTAACAGGGGTGAGTTTTTAATAGTCCTTGCAATATTTTATTTTCCATATAGTTAGTAAAACCCCATTTGAATATGAAGATATAAGATTGTGTTGGAGATCAATTGTGCACATTCAATCAACTCCGACTTGCAATGTTTCCAACTAGCTTTAGTTTTGATTTGTCAATCATCCCCATCCAGTTTCAGTAGATGTGGACCTTGACACCAACAACCACCCAGTAACTTCAAAAATGTCAAAGGATCTAGCTATAATTGAGAAGATATCATCTGCACTCATCAGTATTGGATGTCCTGCCCATATCTTTGCACCTGAATCCTTCCTTCACCAATGGTGCCTAACATCTGGACAGCTTGTGGGGTATTTGCGGATTCTTTCCCACCACACTGAGACAGCCAAACTTAAGCATGTCATGGAGGTGGCAGTCAGAAATCGAGCAATCATTGCCGTCCAAAGTATGACATTTACCCATCTCATGAACTTTCTGAGCTGGTTGATAACAACCCGAGGTCGGGAAGCCCTCAGATCTTCTGTACATGATGAGAAGCAATCAAAGCGAACCAAATATACTTCATTCTCAGCGGATCAAATGGCTGAAGTGGAGGCTTTTGATGCCTTCTTAGATGAATGTGAGACTACACTCAAAGGGAAAAGAGTGATAATGGAGTGTGCCATCAAAAAACTTATCCCATGCATACAACAGGAGAAAGAGAGTTGTCAATTTGATCTGGCTAACTATAGGCAATATTTTCATCCTGCATCAGTTTACTGTCCACTTGGGGCTGAGATTGTTAATAGGCAATGCTGGGATCGTAAGAGTGCACCAGCAGAGGGCGAAGGTGAAGCGCTCCTCACGTTTTCTTCCATGGATAAGGCTATTTAACTGTTCAGTGACGAGGTCAAAATGGAGCATATTCTTCAGTTTATTTAGCAAGGAGAAAACATGCAGAAGATTTAAGAATGGATAGTCTCCAAAGTACATTTCTTTAGACAGCCAGGAGATGAAAGGTGGGTCACTCGCTACCGCCAGTTTGCTGGAAGCAATGGGGGTGGCGGAAACTTCAGATGTTGCACCACTGAGTGGAATAGTAACTCGAGATTCTTATCAAGTCTATCCAATATCAAAAGCTTGTGTAACGTCCATTCAACAGACTTTGGATTCTGCAAGATAACCATGTTACATTGTTATCTTGCAGAAGCATTTTGCAGCAGTTACTACAATGCTTACAAAGACGAGGTTAGCCTTCTGTATTGGAGCTGTTGGGGTACATTATCTTCAGTTTTTCTCATAGTCTTTTAATAACAGTTTTCTGTTCATTTGTTTTATGCTTACAAATGTTCGTCATAATTAAGCTATTGATTTTGATGCAATTTTTTACTTTATCATGTTGTGTAGGCAGGCAAATTTATTTATTTTTTAAAAAAAACAACCACATGTTTTTCACTTGTAGTTGGCATATTGTGCGGTATATTTACATCTTATCTGCTAGTTTATGTGACCTGAATTTTATGTTGTTGCCTAGCTTCTTTCAAGTGATTATTTCCAAACCATCAATACCAACATCACCTTCATCAGTTAATTCTGTTTTACTACCACACCAAATCATGTCATAATTTCAACAAGCGAACATATGCATATTATTAGTTCCAACTAAAATTGGATTTGCTACAGCAAACCCACTGTAGTCTAAATCACCATAATTAATGTAATTTAACTGCTTATTATGATTACATCCTTCAAACTCCACTAATTATAGTGATTTGAACCAATTAGAAGGCTACTATGGCATGTTTGATGTCACTTGCTGCAACAAGTCCGATCCCTTTCCAACTTCATCAGTTTCTAGTGCACATTCATGTTGCACACTATACGAAACCTCATGAGCTACTGCCTACTCCTCGTATGTACTGATGTCTCATAATTTTTTTTAACATGTACTGATATTTATCCAATATGTCATCTTCAACTGGAAAATTTTAGCTAGCTGCTTTTGATTTATTGGCATATCATGTATATTTCAGTAAAGAAGAAAGCCTAATGTTCTAGAATTAATCGGTACATATATTAGAGCTGAATTTGAGTGTGATTAACAGACATGATTCCTCGGTAATATAACGAGCTAAGTTTGATTTCAATATGAAATTGTGAATTGTTTGTTTGGTGTGGTGAAATTATTACCTGGTGACAGTTTGACGGGGGTTATTTTTTTTGTCTCGCAGAAGCAACCTTTCTGCAGACAGATGGAATTGGCATGATGTTGACTGTTCAAATTCCAGATAAAAAACTCTTGAACTCAAGAATCGGGTTGCTGAACAAAGGGTAATACTTTCCATTTGGGCATGCCACTACTTTATAAATCAAACTTCTTTTATGTTGGAAAAAGAAAAAAGAAAAAAAATTGATTTATGTCTACATTTTATGCCTCAGATATTGGCTGATTGAATTACGATCTCTTTATAGAAACCCATGTTTGCATCCAATTTGAGACAATGAACTCATGTTCATATAGCAATGGGATGATGATTATAAAATGTGATGCGACAGATTAGTGCGCATCTACAGTTCTCCAATGTCACTGTGAAATTAATTAATCTGGATGCAAACTTCTTTCGATCCTTGATCACATAAAGATGTATTCATCTGCTCCTCTTCTTCTTAAGTGAAACAAAAGCCGCAATACGCCAATAATGGTATGTGAGTTGTCACCGGTGAGCTGTGGCAAGCCCGTCCCCTTGTAATACCGATACTACATGCCACAAAGTTTTTTAACAACATGGTCATGAAAATCTCCCTCAGTTACTGTTACTGTTACATTTAAGTATGCCATTGTTTTCTCTTGTATCGCAATTGCACTGCAAAGTAGCTTTATACATGACTTGCCTCGCTCGTTGAAGGGCGACGATCCATGCCACTGTGAAGGCATAGCAACGCGGCAGCTGCCATGTATTGAACCTCTTCGACGTCCGCTGTCCCTGTTAACCTGGAATCTATTATCATGCCGCGTGAACCGTTGACAATAAGTGCGATCACCTGTCAAACATATTGTTATATAAGAAGATGTCAAGTTGAGAATCCAACCATAACTGCCTGGGAAAGAAAAAATGAAAAGAAAAGAAAAACCATAAGATGATACCCCATCCAACAACTGCTACCACATTACAAGAACAGTTGGCAATCATGCCAGCACATCACAAACTTTACTTCCTCAAAAACAGCTCTTCTGTTTATCTTTAAAAAAACCCCCTCTCTTATATCAGTATATAGACTATACTACTGCAAGATTTGTCTACTGCTATGTTAAGAGTCCAGCAATGACAGTGATGAATCAATTATCAAACACGGTGCAGTATTATACGATGTACCTTTTCTGCAATCTAGTTATCTTCCAAGGCAGTCAAACCGACAGCACCACGCGCAGTTATGGGCTCAATCAATAGAATGCCATACACCCAGACATCGAACGACATTAACTTCTCTTCCATGCTGTTTTCCTCTTCTCTATTTACTCAGATGATGAGAAAGACTTTTAGGGTGGTATCCCCAATATTTATGAGCAGCAAATATAGAGAAATTGTCACTGATAATAATAACCTGATTGAACCACGCATTGTGGAGCTTTCGTGATCGCGCTTGAGTCACTTAGCAGAGCTAAAATCTGTGAGCTGCCCAAATAAAAAGGCAATTCCAGATATCAGCTTTGGCGTTTTGCTGATAATTTAATGAACAAATTATTTGTTTTTCTTACCGGTGGAAAGCTAGCATTAGTTACCAACACACAAGATGAGCAGAGGGAAAGATGTACAATCGGCCCTCCTAAACAGTCCACTTGCAGATACCTGAGACAATTGCCCACCTGTAGCGCAATGCTGTCTCTCGCTTTCCACGACAATCTTTTATCCATCTCGTCACCTAATGTTAATCTGATGTAAGCTTACCGAAAGAGAATACTCTACATTGCAGAGACTCTATTGATTTACTTATCAGCTGTCATGCTACAGAACATTGGACGGAACGCGTAGAGCTAAATTCTTTGCTTTATCAGAAATTCAATCGACTTGAAGCATAAACAAGAAAGACGGCTAAAAACGGGCAATACAGAATTAACTAAATCAGCGAAACTAATGTAGCACAATTCCCAGGGACACTTGTTAAAGTCAGGCCTTTTTTTAGGCAAACTGAGTCTAGAATTGCTATCAGTCAGTGTCAGCAATGAGATCTTTTGATAATTAAGCTTTAGGTAGAAGGAATTTTGTCAACACACTATCAGCATATGAAGAATTGCTTATGTTAAACCGACGCAAAATAAGTTCAAGCTGTTTGATCAAAGAGCATTATGAATAGAATTGAGTAAATTGACCACCTCTTTAGCACAATCCATCGTGCATTTGTGCTGCGTCCCTCTTCAACAGCTATCGTCTTGGGAGAATAACCAGCAGCTAGCTTCAGCTCTAACTTCACCTCCTCCATTCGAACAACCATTGTTGGTATATACTATGCAATTTTGCATGCATGTAAAATAGGAACTTTGATACTTGACAATTGAGACCGTGGTGTTGAGCCGGCTACCTCATTTCTCTTGCATTGCCGATGAAATTGTTGCAGCGTGGTCTGAAATTCTTCCTGTTTGGCCACTATATCCTCTTCAAACATTCTGAAAGACATGTCTGGTGGTGCCGAGAAGTCCAACTTCTCTCCTATATATATTATGTATGTTTCAATACCGTTGCGTTAACACTTAAATAAATGTATGGTATGGCAAGAGAAGTAAAAGAAGAAGAAACAAAGTAGTTATAATCAAAAAGAAAAATAAAATGAAGAAGAAAAAGCAAGAGAAGTGAAGTTATACAAATGGCAAATATGCCGCCAATGGTAGGGAAGAAGGAGAAGCAGGAAGCCTTCTTGCCAAACTCGCAAACGACTCCAAGAACAACGAGGGTGTCTTTGGGCCTGACAACATTGTGGTCCGTCCAAGTGAGAGAATGGGTGTTGATACGGCTTCCATCTGCATCAACCACCACAATCACCCTCGAGAGTATGATTCAGTTCTTAGTATATAATTCATGAACAACACTTTTTGAGTATCGGTTGGAAGAATATATACATATGTGGAGACTTCTACAAATTTTGATGGCCTTCATGTGCTTAGTCCCAAAGCCATAAAAATTGCTCTTTTCCTGTCAAGTATGAACATACTTGTTGCATTGATTAGTGATCTATTAATCATGTTTCATTCGTAAAATTATCTTTTCTTCTATAATTCATAAAAGCTGTCCTTGGCGTTTAAATTCTGTTGTCATCTTATCTAACTACATTATCAAGTCTTTTTTTTCAAAAAAAAAAAAGCCAGTACCGCTGATCTATTTTTACATGTAAGGACATTCATAAGAGTTCTCTCACAATCTATTATAAATATATTAAATAAATATGACTTTCAATAGTCACATCTTTTATCCTCACTTTTTTTACACCAAACAATAATTCTATTGTCTTCACGCCACTTGGTGGGTGCTCTCCTGAAAAGGTTGCATTCATTTGTTCTTAATAATTTTAAAAAATATATATATTTATAGGGTTGTACTACTTTTTATTTAAAAAATTTTCTTTACATTTTATATTTTTCCAAAAGTTTTCCTATAAATCTTTTTTTATTATAAGAGTCAAGTTTTAAACTTATAACAATATACTAAATGTGACTTGATATTTTTTCATTTCCATTTTTTTTGCACTTTTTCATGTTCATTCTTTTAACCCTTAGATGTTTTTTTTTTGCAATATGTAAGGATAATTTTTGAGATATTTTAATAAAAGCCTGGCTGGAGTAGGTAGTGGCAAGATTATTAGAAAAAAATAGCCAAATCAAATACATGTCTCAATCAAAACATTTTGACAATATTTTATTAAAATATATAATTTAATTATATTGTTGTAAGGAATAAAAATATGGTTTTTTCATATTATTTTTAAATTAAATTTTATAACTTGTACGTCGATCACTTAGTAAAGGTGAATGAACTCTTTTTAACACAAATGATTAAGGAGACAATTTTAATTGAGTAAAATATATATAAATGGAGAGTATATATATATATATATATATATATATTACAAATTATACCTTTTATTTTTTTAAGAATAGTGATTTTATTAAAGTAACTTAATAAAGTGGCAAAAATAATTTATTTTTATTTTTATATTATGTATCATTTATTATATATTAATACAAATAATTTTATCATTATAATGATGCTAAATTTTATTTAGATATATTTTTTATAGTATTTGATTATATTATATTATTAAAAAATATTCAAATAACATTTTAAGCGTGGCCCGGGCATGCAGCGTAGGGCACAACCTATTTGTTTCTAAATTATTTGATCATGCATGCGTCCTCAATGTTTGTCACTGCAAGGCATGGAGTGAGTATGCTCCGGAGGAAGTTGAAGTGAGGGGGCATCAGTAAAAGCAAGTTGACATGGGTCGTGAAGTGGGGGTGACAAAAGCTACCATCATCCATCAGAAAACATTATTAATAGTAAAAGTTTCAGAAGGCATGTGTGCTACAGTGCCATTGAAGAGACCAGTAAACATAATAACTGCAGCGCATGGGGGGGGGGGGGGGGGGT